>JAVSBS010017962.1:153703-179559 GCA_033124195.1 Coracias cyanogaster
TTCTCCCAGAGTGCAGAGACAGGTGAGTGCTGACTGCTCCGTGTCTATCTCGGTGTTCCTGGAATAAAAGTCATCTTTAGAATCCTGTAATGGTGTGCATGATAGTAGAGTGTGTATCTGAACTTCACTTTTTGTGAAATGTAATTTTGTGGTTTGGCTTCCAAAATGTTTTCCCAGTCATACTCGGATCATCCCTGTACTCCACATAAGGAATAACTGTAACCAAAACAACTCATTGTATTATTGCAATCCATGAGGAAAGGGCAAATAGAACTTTATGAACATTTAAAAACATATTACAGAATCTTTTTGGAATTTAAGGGTCAGCATCTTTTTCCCAATTTCTGAATAGCATTAAAATGATAGCGTTTTTATATGTTTGATATATAAATACATATATATTGCAGGACCACCACCACAATTTGACACTATAAAACTATTTGTAGGAAGCACAGTGTTGAAGGCAATGAAGGCTACATTTATGAAATTAAAACAAACTCTGAGTAACTCAGTAAGTTTGTAATGCTTTGTCTCCAAGAGGCAGAACTTGAGGTGTAGGAACCCAGAATTGCTTAATCAATATGTAGGACATCATCAACCTAAATCAGCAAACTATTCTGAAATGCCTTTGAATAATATCACTCTTATTCTTGTCCTTATTCTGAAGGATTTTGAGTAGAGCAGGATAAATTGCTTTCTGAAACCACTGTGACATACAGTTTGCTTGGCAGGGATTGTTGCTGAAATGAAGTAGGATCCATAAAAGCAACTGTAACTCATTTTGTACGTCCTAATGGGGTCTTTTACGTAAGCACACAGCCTTTGTTTTGGAGTGACGTTGCAAAGGACTCTTTGGTGAATCTGAACTTCACCGTAGGCCACTTGGTCATGTTTTCAACAGTTTCGTCCATGTCCTGTTACATATGTTCAGTTTGTCAAGTATTTCCTTTCTGCTGCAATGACAAAGAAGTCTCTTTTTTCAGACAAAAGTTCAGATTCTGAAATTGGCACTGCCTTATGGCTGGCAGTACTTAAACCAGTGTTATGTATTACATTCCAAAAAGGAGAATTCTCATAATGTATTACATTTGTCTGTTTATAAAGGACAGGATCATCCAGAATTATTACATACAATTGCAAGAGCCAGAGGTACTCCTTTTAAATATCCCAAATGTACGATAGTTGGACTTGATCATCTTCGAGGTCTTTTCCAACCGTAATGATTCTATAAAGTTTAAAAGCTAGTTTATTTATTGCAAATAAGACTTATGTATAAGAAGCAGTTAAGTTTTCAGGTGTGGAAGGAAGCTAGTGAGGTGTGATTGCTTATTTTTTTTAATAAGATCTCACACTACTTAATTGTGGGGAAAGGGTCTGAGAGAGCTACACAGTTACCCCTATTTATATGCACTCTATATTTTCTAGATGTTGGTAAATATTTGGATTATTTGAGGGGGCCATAGTAAATCTTGCCCTTTTAATGTCATGGTTGACTTGGAAGCACAGTGACAGCTGAAATTACAGGATAACTAATGACTGTCTTGCTAAAACATTGTAACAGATGACGCATGGGCTTCACTGGTTGAGATCAGACCTTGAATGAGTAGAACATGGTTGAAATACCTGTCAAGTGGACAGGTCCTAAAAATCCAGTGTTGTTTGGGTATTTCACATTCTACATATATAATGCCCCTATAGCCTGCATAGATAAGGTGAGAGGTTTTTAATTAGCAGTGTCTGCTACTGATCTGGTGTGAGTCCATAGCATCTTTGTCTTACACTCAGGCTCTTAAGTGTAGTAGCGTGGAACTAAATAATTCCTTTCTACTCTTGGTATCCTCAGGTAGAGCTTTAATATCTGTTTCTTTCTGAACTTGAATGTTGTCTGAGTGTATGTGCATTTATATGCACATAAATACATAGGCACATAAAATATTTGATTTACTACACATAACACACTAGTTTGTTGTTGTTAGCCGATATGCCTTCTCTAGGTGGATTTTTAGTTCCTGTTTCAGAAGTTTTTAATGTCTCAATCTCTACTTCTTTTTCCAATTTTCTGAACTGTTACAATGTCACATCACAACTTGCTGGGAGGCAGATACTGCCTAGTTTAGTAACTTTCATATATTGCAAATATGCAAAATACTGTTTGGTTTTTTCCTTAAAATGTTTGTGTTTTTTTTTTTTAAAGAGCTTGAGAAATTAGGTATGAAATGTTAATTCCTTCAGCTTTCCTACATCCTAATTTGGACCGAACTTTGCATGATATACCCAGTTTCAGCCCCAGTTCCACCAGCTGTTGAAGTACGTCATTTCCAGAAAGCTCCTGTTAGATCCAGAGCAATTGGCACAGATTTCCTTTCAAAAAATTGCAGTTAGAAAATCACAAGTAGAGGAGGGGGAAAGGAGTATCATGATTTCAAGTATTTCATTTTCAGAAGTCTAAAGTGTATCTAACAGTTCTACTGCAAAGTCTCTGACATCTAAACATTACATCTAAAGATAACGTATCTGAAGACTATAGGCAAAGTGGGTAACACGTCTGTAATGTGCAAGCAAATCAGAGTTGTACAAACAACTTGTAACAAGTTGTTACAAGTTCAGTACCAAGCATATTTTTATTATTATATGAAGACTGAGGATTGTTTGAGATTGATTCTGGGCTCTTCAGCCTTGTCTCACTGGGTATATTAATAAACACTTCAAAGCAAGGTAGAAACCTTACAGAATTTCTTCTTGGTGTGCTTTCAGTACAGAAAGTAGATTCAGTCCTTCTTACTGAAATAACTTGTGAAGAAGAAAGACTTTATTTGATTTTGCTTGAAAACTTCAACTGTCTTGGTAAGAATTGTGATGTTCTAATTTTTTTTTCTCCAGGTCACATCGTTACTAAGACGTGTTTTGCCTGAGGTAACCCCCAGTCGCCTGGCTAGTATTATAGGAGTGAAGTCTCTTCCACCAGCAGATATAAGTGATATCATTCACTCAACAGAAAAAGGAGATTGGAATAAACTAGGTATCTTAGACATGTTTTTGGGATGCATTGCCAAAGCTCTCACTGTACAGCTAAAAGCCAAAGGAACTACGATAACAGGGACAGCTGGCACTACTGCAGGCAAAGGAGTTACTACAGTCACGCTTCCAATGATCTTCAATTCCAGGTTCGTTGGAAAATACGTATATATTCTCTAAGCTAAAGGCAGGAAATCGTTGCATTCTTTAAAGTCAGTTATGTTGTCTTTTATAATATTTGTTCTATAAATGGAAAAAAAAAATTGTATAATGCTTTGACAGTATGAGTTGTGATTAGTGAGTTTGATTTTTAAAAAAAGGAAAAAAAAACAACCTAGCCTATGTTGAATATGTGCACTATTTCTTTGTGGTGGATTTTGACAGATAGTAATTAATTACTTGGATTAATTTCATGTCTTACCATATGTCCTTTGCAGCTATATTCGGCGAGGTGAAAGCCATTGGTGGATGAAGGGCTCGACACCAACGCAGATTTCAGAGATCATTATCAAACTCATTAAAGACATGGCAGCAGTAAGTTTCTTATCCTTTAAATATGTGGAGGGTATTCAAATATTTCTGATAATGAAGAGTGCATTTTTTAAATTACTTTCTATTACAGTTAGTATTGGGTTGAGCTGTTAAATGTGACTTGGTCTCAAGAAGAAAAATGTCTTCTGCATAGAGTCTAGGCCTAGAAGCAGTAGGAAGTGAGTTCTGATTCTGCTAAACAAAAATCCAGTTTTGAAATAAGCTTTTCAATAAGTCACTTGTACCAAAAATTTTAGTGAACAGTAATTTTGTGTCATTTTTTCCATTATTAACTTAGAAGCCTGATTTTTAAGTCTTGAGCACACAGGACTCCAACTGAAAAGTTAACGAGTGTCTGTGGAATAATAAAAAAGCATGGTTTTCACATAACTGTGTGTAGATTTTTTTATATGTGGACTTTCTGGTTAAGACTGCACATTAAGATTGACTTCTGGAGGTCCTTTCCAACCATAATGATTCTATGATTCTTTCAGTCTTACTGAAATCTATGTTTATTACTTTATCTGTCTGGGCTGAAATTTTCCATAATTGTGTCTGCTTCAGGGAAGGTTTTTGGCAGAAGAATTTGGTTAAAAGTTATTAAACTATTTTCTACAAACAACACTGGCAAAGGGGAAAGGAGTTTAGTTGGGAGCTTGGTTTTGTTTGCCTTAATTCTTTATCTGTTTCAGTGAGATGTTCTAAATGACCCCAACTTTTCTCTGTGATTACTCTTTGAAAGCTGTTTCACTATCTTCAGCTGTGGAGTCCTATTTTCTTAGCCATTCACTGAGGCTGGCTGGGAATTCTCTGCAATTGCTACTGTTGATTCTGACCACAAGAGTTCAGAATTTTACAATTCATCTTTAGTTATGATTTAAGTGTGTCTCATCCCTCAGCAGCACTGGTCCATGCATAAAATGTTCGCTTCAGTTGCCTCAGTGACTAGAAGGTAAAAGCCTCGTGGGGGTGCAGCTGTGATTCCAGCTGATGGATTTTTTGTTTCCGTTTACTTTATCAACATTTTAGGAAATTACATATAAAAACTAGGACCAAAAAAAAAAAAGCAAATGCAAAGACAAGTACTCAGAAGATAAGTGCCAGGATTAACATGGTGCTCCTGTATGTTAGTGCCCATATGTTTTTCTCAGACACCCCAATTCTTTCAGTGTATAACATGCAACATATATTGGGAATTAATTCAGGATGGGGGGGTACTTTGTTCAAGATACCTTTTTTTTTCTTTTAAGGGTTGTTGCCAGTATTATTTATAGCCACTGTTGGTAGGTGTGCTTTGGGTAAGTGGGAAAGCATCAGTGAAATAGTGGATTCTCTTCTGCAGCGTTTTTAAATAGTACAGGGCAAGTGTTTAGAAGTAAACTCTGTGGCCCTTGTTTTAAGGGATTCTGGGATGATGATGGGAGAGCCAGTCCCTTGATGAACAGCTGATTGAAACTAAGCTGAGCAGAGACCTTCACCAGGAATAAAAGAGATTAGCAGAAATAGAAAACGGCTGCCTGACTAGCATCAGGTGTTTATATTTCCATTTAAGCAGCTCCTCTAGCCCTTCCAAGACCTTCACCCATGAAACTGTTGCATTTGTTAATATCTGGTTCTCCAAAACCATTGCAGAAGTTAGTAGAGAAGTTCTTAAAGCTCTGGAGTCAGATACAGCAACTTGCATGCGTGTCCGGAGTATGCCAGGCTCCATCTCCCACATACCTGATCGTTTTCCAGGAGTGCTGGCTGTTGGGAATACTGGGGTGGGTCTTGAATTCTGCTGTTTAAGGCATTCAGCTTGGAATGAATATGTAACTCTTTATTACAAAAAAATAAAGGGATCAAGTCAGGTAGAATGTAGTCCTCTCAGTTGTGGATATAAATCCCTATTTCAGTAGATTCTGTGTTGCTTTGTTAAAGCATAGCAGCTCCAGAGAGAATGATAGGGGCTGAGTTTAAAGTGTTCAGTAGCCAAACAGTAAGGGCCCCTGCTTTCCTCTTGCATGAAGAAGAGATCTGAACTTTATTCCCCTTTGTTCTAGATGAGGGAGACCTGGCTGAGGCCATTCAAGGGTGGGACGAGTAATGTTTCTTGATTTCGTTTTGTAAGGGACTTCTGTGGTTTAGGCATGCTCTCGTTTGAGGGTTCAGCCCTGTTACCCAAACAAGGGTAGAGGAATAGAGGGTCCTAGTTTCAAAACCTTTCCTTGAGGCTTTTTAGAACAGCTAATTGTCAGTCAGGTGACATCAGTCTTACTAAACACTTCGTAAGAGTTACAAATGTGATTTCTTTCACTGAACTTTTTCAACGTTTGCAGTGTGTAGGTACCTACATCTAACTTAGTCATTGTAGCTTCCTTTTTAGACTGCAGTGAATCTCAATTATTTCTGTCACCTTTACCGTAAGGTTTAGAAACTTAGAGATTACATGAAGAATATAAGGATTCAGCAGTCTCCAAATGGGGAGCTGGTATAAGTCAGTGCCATAGGCTCAGAATCTTTAAGGTTGGTTTGGAAAACATGCTGTAGTGCTGGTGTTTCCTGTGTGCTCCTCTTTATTTCTTTCAAATATGGAAACTGGAGAGTATTCAGGAAGGCTGAACTAGGTGAGCAGAGCTGATTTCTCCAGGAACCCACTGTGATCCTTAAGGTCCCTTCCAACCCAAACCATCCTATGGTTCTGTGTGTTGTTCACAGTCACTGACTTGTGCTCCAGCTCTGCATCTTTTTTCTCCAGCACATGGGGGCTTTAAGAATGTGTCTTTTCATTCTTCAAATCACATGGCCTCTACCTATTCCAAGTTAGTTATCCCAATAGTTGCTCAGAGATTCCATCAGTCAGTCACCTGAATATTTGAGGTCATTTTTACCAGTTTTGTCTGATTTGAAATCACCTTGTTTGTCAGAGTCATCCCTGACTTCCTTTTTTTCTACTCTAACTTGAGATCCTAATCTGATGTTGCTTGTAGCAGCTCCAAGTACAGTTTTAGTTCTTAATAAAAGCTGTAATAAATTGTTTCCTCTTTAACAGGGTCATCTGTCGGAAGCTTGGTCCCGTGTGACAAAGAATGCTATTGCTGAAACCATCATAGCTCTGACCAAGATGGAAGAAGAATACAGATCACCAGTGAGGTGCATTGCAACAACCAGAGTAAGAACTTTACTAAACATTAGTTTCATTATGAATGTGCAGGAGGAGCCCATCCAAGAGACTTCCTAAATTTGAGAAAAAAACTTCCTTATACAGGTTGTTTCAGGAACTAATGTCCAGAGTATGCCGCTTACGTTCTCCAAATCTAGCTGTGGGCATAATGGACAGGTATCCTACCAAAGGCAATCACCATTTATGCTAATAAAACTCTTGCTTTTTTGTCACAGCAGATCTAAGGTTGGTGTTTTTTTTTTTCCTTTGTGACACAAATACACCAGTAAAAACTGATTTGTGATTAAATACGCATCTTGGGTACCTCTCATATCATGAAGAATTAAGTGTTATGCTCATACATTTGGGTTTTTGTCCTTGAGGTAATTCTGCTTCAAGTTTGTGATGCTTGCCCTTTACTAAATTTGGAAGATCATCTGTGTGGAAAATTGCACAATATGTATCAACTATCTTTTTCCGGCTCTCTAAACTACTATTTTAAGAGGTTTGACTTCCAGGTCATCAGCTGCCGTATCTCATGGCTATTGCGCAAACTCAGTAACAAACATTCTCTAGGACAATTAAGCTAATCTTCAGCCGTGTTTTCGTCTCAAAATGAAAAATCATTTGCTGAGCACTTTATTATTTACTTGGGGTGGGTTTTTTTCTTTGTCCTTGCTTCTTCCATTAATATTTTATAGAAACTGGGACTAACTTATCCTTAATAGTTTGGCTGAAATACTATGAAAAGCCTGCTTGGAAATGATGACACTCCTGCTGTCTTAAGGAGTACAGATTTTGGCTTCTCAACCGTAATAATGACATGCAAAACAAGAGGTTTCCAGGGGTGACAAGCATTTGACACTGATGTTTTCCATCTTAAAAGATGGAAAAAAAACCTCTGCCAGTTGTCCTTTTCTTCCCGTTACTCATATATTCTCTGCTTTTTGGAAGACACAACCTCAGAGTACCACCAGGTCCTGCTGACACTGTGTTGATCAGGTCTCAGAGGAGCCCTGAATGCCAGCGTAGCTCTCCTTTCAAAGGAACTTAGTTCCGTCATGGAGGTGTGTTTTTTGGGGCAAAGTCCAATAGAGATTTTTCAACACAAGCCATTTTGTTCAAATCAAACCTTTGATCAAAAACTATTGCAAAATGCAGCTGTCACATGCATTTCAGTTTGGGTTGCAGGCCTACTGACAAATTACCACCTTGTAGCTCATCTCTGTAGGATTTCAGTGTAGTCAATGGAGAGGAAGAGAGAAAAGCTTCCTCTGAAGAGCAGTGAGCTCAGAACCCTTTTCTAGGTAATCTCAAATGCCTCCTGCAGTGAGGAGAGCACATAAGGAAACCAGTCTCACTGAGCTAAAGTTTTGTTGTTTGAAGTTGGTTCGGTTTTTGTTAGTCTGTGTCCTTGAATGTCTTCTCCCCTAAAGCCTGCGATGTTTGGAAGTGATACACACGTCCGTATTTGCCATATTTCTCTATAGTGTACCCTAGTTGATGTTTTTTACTATTTTTTCTTCGTGTGCTAACTACTGTATTTATGATCATAGAGTGACATACCTGAAAGAAACAAAGTAGCTTCCAGAAGTTCCGTAAGTTTTACTGTGTGCTTGACTTTTGGAACATAAAAAGCCTGTGTTGTATGAGCAGGCTTCAGCTGTCGATGACACGGTTTGCAGGCAACAGTGAAGTTCTTATCTGCCAGAGTTTATATTTTTAATATTTGGGATTTGGGGGTTTTTGTCTTAACATTTCATTCTACCTTGCCTTTCAATAGCTCTGGCTGGCCCTAGCATCCCTCTGTGTACTTGATCAGGATCATGTTGATCGACTATCCTCAGGAAGGTGGATGGGAAAGGACGGACAACAGAAACAGATGGTGAGATTAAAAAATTCTATCTGTCTGTGTTTATTTTGATTTATTCAAGAGTCAAAAGAATTACGAAGAATGATAGAGGAAGGTAGACTTGGCCTAACCTTTTCTTTCCCTTTGTCCCCAATGGAGATTGTATGTACATGGTTGGAGTCTTTGTGTTCTAGACAAGCCCTGCTCAGAAAACAAAAATTCCCACTCAAAACAATAAGGTAGGAATTCTACTGGTATTGAGGATGGAGCAAGGCCTTCCTAACACCTGCAGGATGGTTTTCTGAGAGTAGATTGACTCAATAATGTCTGTCAGAGCTTTTTTATTTCCATCTGGATCTTTATCACACAATAAAGTCAATTCTTTCATGTTCCTCAATAACTTCTCTGTAGCTTAGCTTCCTCTTCCCCATCTCAGTAGAGGGTTATTACTCCAAAGAGAAAGAAACTCTTTTTAACTGAACTTAGTCAGGCTACCATTTACCCAAAGGTTTTTAAACTTTATTATGGAGTATGATGGAATAACTGAGTTTCTGTCTTCATTTTTCAGTATCACAAAAAGCTTATGATTTTTTTAATATGAATCTGGAAAGAGCTAAATAACAAAGCTGGTCTCTTTATAACTTGGTGAGGTGGGTCTCTGTGGCAGGCAAGGGAAGATTGTGCCTTCCCACTAGCAACTTGAGGATGTTTAGTGCAAAGAAGCCTCCAAAGCAGTTTAGCGTAGGCAGGAGGAGAGTACAGGAGAGATGGAGCTGCGGCAGCAGCAAGAACTAAAATTGCTGAGAGAAGGAAGTCAACATTACAGATGTCTGAGCTGATTAAGAAAATCAAGGGACTTTCTGGAGGGCTTTGGAAATGTCAGAAGAGTAGCCAAGACATCATCAAGCAGGGACACAAGCTGCTGGACCCATCCTGAAACGCCCCAATCCTATTTTACACCAGGATATTCCATTTTGAGGCAAACTGTGTCCCGCCCTAGCAGGACTGCTGTGGAAAGGATTTTGTTTTAAGTTGTCCGGGCAATGTCATGGAAACCACATGTTCTGGGAGTAAGATGGAAACTTGTTCTCAGACATACGCATAATCAAAGTCAGTCCTTTGAAAGAGATTTTGTACAGAACTGTGTTGAATTCAAATGTTAGTAGGACAAGTTAATTTTTATGGAGAAATTCATTCCTCTGACTATATTCTCTGAGTTATGACTTACAGCTTTGATTAGATGTTTGAGCAGAGTAAACATACCTTATCAGTGTAATTAAGAGTAAATATCATGCGTGTTGACTGACCTGAGTGCTCTTATCTCTGAACTTTTCTGTTAACATTCCCATAGCCCATTGTTACCCATAAATCTTTTCTCAGACTAGTTGAAAATGTCTAAACCATATTGTTTAAAAATGCATTTTTGCTACACCACAGAAAATATGAGACGAAGAATATCAGAAGAACTTATGGAGTAAATTGGGACTTTTTGTGTCTGGAAGTAATTGTTTAGATACTGATTATTCTAAAGATACAGTTAATGGTCTAAACAAGCTCTTTATGGATCTGGGGGGAGAATTAAAACAGATGTTGAACGGAAATGAGGGATTTAATAGAGAGAATTATTTCACATTTTTTCTTTTTTTCTTTTTCAGCCAATGTGTGATAACCATGATGATGGTGAAACTGCCGCAATCATTTTATGTAACGTCTGTGGGAATTTGTGTACAGACTGTGACCGATTCCTTCATCTCCATCGGCGAACAAAAACTCATCAGAGACAGGTAGAGTACACAGGACAACGAGTTGCGTGCAGTGCACACACCGTGTGCGTTTCCCCCATTAATCTATAAGCAAAAGGCAGCAGCAAGTATCAAAACTGAAAATGGTGTTTTCTTCTTTTACATTTGCGGTGGGATAGATAAGTTTCCATTTAATTCTTTTTAGTTGCTTTTAATTAAATTGTCTTGGTCTTTATCTTTTGATGAAGATTAGAAAATCATGTAGCAGTCCGTAATTTGAACTCTTAGGCCACGTTAGCTTTTTTCTCTCTTGTTCTAACACTGTTCAGGAATGTTTTTTAGGGGAATCTAGGAACTGCATAGACTTTCTTAAATATACATTGGTTCTTTATTCCTGTTAAATTATATCTCTTTTACTACTTCTGTCAGATAAGTCAGTGCTTGTCAACCCCTTCATTTTTAATGTATATACGTTTTTTAACATCCAGGAAGACCACTTGACAGCAAATATTCCTACTCGTTCACTTATGTCAGTCTTCTACTTTCCAGTATTCCTCCTGCTCTGTCTTTTCACAGAGAAATATGTTGTTGTATCCATAAGCTTGAAAATTTCCTGATTTCTTTTGGTTTGGTTTTTTTTTTAGGATTGAAACATCTTTCCTCTTTCTTACCTAGATACGTTTTTATAAATTGCTTTTTACTCTGCTTATTAATGTTCTTTTGTGTTATTCCTTCATCTCCTTCATCTCTAAACTTGAAACTACATTCTCCTCGGAATATTGTTTTTTTTTCTCATTGAAATTACTATTGAAGATGTGTTTATTTCTGAAACTACTGAACATTTCCTCTTTCCTGACACTTTCTCTTTTGTAGTTTTTGTGGCCCTTTATTTTCACATTTCCCTCTTACTGTTTACATTTGTACAAAGGCTAAAATAATAAACTTAATAAAGTTAATTCAACAAATCATTCCTCTGCTCCCTCTCCCAGACATCTGCTTTTTAGTTAGGATCAGGAGCGGGCTTTCGCAGCAGATATGATCGTCTCTCCTTGACGTACTTTGATCTGTGTTATAGAGCAGCCTTGGGGTGCCTGCGCTGGACTCCTGGCAGGTGAAACTAAACACAACAGGAAAAGGCAGATGCGGAGATGCTGCTAATGGACGTTCAGGGCAAGGGCTTGGCTAGTCTAGAGCACATGTGATGTAAACGTCAGGTCACTGGCACTGAGCTTCACTCCACAGATCTCCTTGGTGCCTCAGCATCTGCAGCGTAGACTCAGCCTGGAAGTTCCACCTGGACCTGTCGTCTTCTATTTCTTAGCCAGAATCTTTGCAATCCCCTTTGAAATGTTCCTGTTTTGTCATCCTAAGATGATGATTTTATGTGTCGACACTTCTGTCATGGCATAGCACAGTCTAGTTTCATTTATTTTTCTGATTTCTCCTATATAGCCTGTTCAGATTACAGTTGATAAAAAGTAAGTTCTTATCTCATAGAAGCCCTCACATCTCTCCTTTAATCTGCCCAAAATAGCCACTTACCAGATTTTCCTACTTGCTTCTGAAAGCATGTTTAAACTTCTACTCTTTATTCACCATCTTTACCTTTACATCTCTTGTGTTAATCCCCTCAATTTAAATTTTAAATTCTGTCACATTCCCTCTCTCATGTTTTCTGTTGGCTTCCTGGGTTCTGTCCAGCTTCTGTCATACGTGCGTCTCTAATCTATTTTCTCTCCCTCCAAGAAGGAACTGCCTGTGAGTTACTACAACCTGCATATGCAAATCCTTTGTGAAGCAATTAGGTGGTTTTTTCCCCCCCCCCGCCCTGATTCTAAGAAGAATTAAAACAAAGTTTAAACTGAGCGTATGTATCATGCCAAGGAAAATTCTAACTTTTATTGTATTGCAGGTAAAGTGAAAGAGAACAGAACTGTCTTCATAACTTAGGAAAGGAGAAAAAGAAGAGATTATATAAAATTCCAGTGTGGATTTTATGTATTTTGACTTTGAAAACACAAAGCCTTTATCTGCAATACGTGCAAATTGTAGAATGTGTAAATGAAAAATAGCTGGCACTAGGCAACCTATAAAACAGCTGATGAAAATCCAACGAGGCAGTGACAAAAACAACGTAGAGATGTTATTTATAATCTGTGTGGTTTACCTGGCAGGTATTTAAAGAAGAGGAAGAAGCTATCAAAGTTGATCTCCACGAGGGTTGTGGTAGGACCAAACTTTTCTGGCTGATGGCATTAGCAGACTCTAAAACGATGAAGGCGATGGTTGAGTTTAGAGAACAGACAGGTAACACACAACTGTTATTACTTGCTCTTTATCATGATTGTTTTTACCTTTTACGTGAGCATTTGTCCAAAAAACCCCAGTTGGGGTTTTCACCTGCTTCAGGGCAATGCTTTGAATTGTTCATAAAAATAACTGTTTAACTGCGTAAGAATTGCTGTTTTTCTGGTTGTTTTCTGTGATTGTTGTTTAGATGGCTGTTGTTAGAACATCAGTCTTTTTATGCTTCATTACAAATGTTTGAATTTTTATTTACTTTTGCGGACATAGGCAAACCAACCACCAGCAGCTCTGAAGCGTGTCGTTTCTGTGGCTGTAGGAGTGGAACAGAATTATCGGCCGTGGGAAGCGTTTGTTCTGATACAGATTGCCAGGTGTGTATTAACAAATATCAATTGCCATTAATTACGTGACTAGAAGAGGCTGCAGGATCAAATTGATTCCTTATTTTCAATAAACCTTGTTCCTCCCTGTGGTCCATTTTAAATCACACCTCCCACATGGAAAGGTTTGAATATTGAAAATTATATTGTAATTATAATTATATAATATCGTCATTCAAATACTCCTGAGTTGGTAAAGGTTTAGTTTAATTACAGGCTACAAACACCAACAGGCAACCAAAATATGGGGTGATTTCAATATGATCTTTAGAAGTATCTCAAGTTTTCATGGTAGCGTTCAAAGTACAGAGTAAAATGCACGCTGTCAACATGAAGTCTAGCGTACTGGAAAGCCTGATAAAAGTAATTTGCACAGCCCATTTGTTATGTGAGCACAGAACAGTTAAGATTTGTCCAAGTTTGTCAACTGTATCCATGTGTCCCAAGTGGTTTTGTGCCCTCCTGAACAGGTACAATTGGCAGAGGGCCCAATCCTCACCAGCATCTGCTCCCGCCCTGTTTATTTCTGTTCGTGTGCGCCAAACTTGTCAGCTTTTTTTTCTCTCTCAACCTACTGAATGTATTGTATTATTGCTAATGAATTCAGTTCACTGGGCAACTTTTATAAGTTTTCTGCTTCCTAGGAGCAGGAATTAGTAGTGGTTAAAATACCATTTCTGTACAAAAGTGCTTTATGCTGGTTAATGATCAGCTCGTAACACGCTCTTAAGAGTGTGTGACTTCATACCTGCCCTGCAGGACCTAAATCTGCAGATATCTTACAGGCTTTTAACACAGGGCAAGCAAGGTTTATGCAGGGGGCAGTTAACACACAAAATACACACGGAGGATGAAATAATATTTCTCTTTATATTAAAATATTAAAATTACAGCTTCACTACAACATTGCTATTCCAGGAGTAACGTAAGTAAACATAGGTATGGGTTTTACTCCCAAGTACACAACACGTGCGTGTTTTTCCCCAGTACCTGCTGTAGCAGTAGAGAACATAAGTCATGATTCTTCCCTCCTAGTTCACTGCACAAACCAGCAATCCTTCCCAAAGCGACCCTGTATCAAAACCGTTCTGTGGAGGGGACAAAAAGCTTATTTATTTGCTTTTCGTAGGAGTACGCTAAAATTGCCTGCAGCAAGACACAGCCCTGCGGCCACCCGTGTGGCGGCGTTAAGAACGAAGAGCAGTGCTTGCCGTGCTTGCACGGCTGCGATAAGAACGCTACAACTCTTAAGCAAGACGCTGATGACATGTGCATGATCTGCTTTACTGAAGCGCTTTCAGCAGCACCAGCTATCCAGGTTTATGTCTTTTTTTCTTTTTTTTCCCCCCCTGCCTTTTAAGAGATGAGTGTTATGGTTGTAGTATTAAGTGTGGAAGAAGTTAAAATATAAAGTCGCTCAAATTACACTCTGAAAAATGTAAAAACAGGCACGGTACCAATACGTAAGTTACTTTAAAAACTTTTTTTTGTTCACCTTTACTGCTTTTTCCAGAAAGATGATGGTATCAACTTAGTTTCCTGTGTTTACTTAATATATGTGGTATTTTATAAATGAGAAAACTGAGGTAATTAATGGATACACTTCACATATATTGAATATATCCACTAGTGGTTGAAGAGTGGAAAGGTCATGACTTTAATGCCCATTTTATATTCTTTTTTAAGAAGAAAATAGAGGTATTGTAGGATTTTAAAGACATTAATTTTGGAGTTCATGTACGTTGCCGCTTAAAAGCAAATAACTACTTCTGGTTTAGTGGTTAATATAACTTCTGCGCTCACTTACATGTATTCTTTTCTAAAGCTGGACTGCAGCCACGTTTTCCATCTGCAGTGCTGCCAACGAGTACTGGAGAACAGGTGGCTTGGGCCAAGGATAACTTTTGGGTTTATGTCCTGTCCTATTTGCAAGGTAAATGAGGAAAAAAAAAAAAACAACCAAATCCTGTATTTGTTTTGTTTAATTACATATTGCTTGTTACGATATAAATCAGCTACACATTCCTTGTTTCCTGAATTTCTCATGTGACTAAAGAAAGGGTATCACTGATGCATCTTTTCGCCTTCCCTGAAATAAGGGCCCTCTAAAAAAGAAAGCCTAAGGCAGACGTTATCTTAATGCTGTTTTATTTTTAGCAACGTCAGCTTGTAAATTCCCAATACCTGGGGCCAGTGGCGGGGAAGAAGTAAATTTAACACACGTTATCTGAAGCAGGAAACTTGGCTTCTCTCTTTTACTAACCCCTTTGGAAGCTGCTTTGCTTTTCAGTCTGGTGACAGAGGTGAAGGATGCGTGTACTTAGTTCAGCTTAAATTACTAAAAATCCCTCTTGTACTCTACAAAATGGTAACTGGTGTAAGCAGGAGCCTGTGATGGCTGCTGGGAAGGAGGGGGAACCTTCACACCCTACGTGTAGGCAACCTGTGAATGGCCAGCCACTTCTGCACGCTGCGTTTCTTCCTTCGTGCTGTGATTTAGTAATTTATGGAAATAGCTTGTGACTATTAAATGATGAAGACCCGGCATAGAGGACTGTCAGTCAGCATTCTTAATGGCTGAGCCGTGAGTCAAAAAGGATCAAAATTGGAAAAAACCATACAATCGGAATATTCCTGAGCTGTGATCAATATTTCCTGTACCCTTTACTGTCCCTCTGTGGTTGTTAACCTGTTGTAAGGGCTGATGATTTCATAAAACAAAAGGCCATCTAAAAAGCATTCCTGGGGACTATTTTTGCAGCAAATAAAGTACAGACTGTATCAGCCATTTATTGACATTCCCATCGCCTGAGCTCTTAGGATGTTACGACATCCATTACGCTATTTGTGTTCGACCCCGATACAAATTATCACAGCCGTTGTAATAAAAGGGCAAGATATTTAAATCAGTTTTTTATTTCAGAACAAAATCAATCATACAGTATTAAAGGATTTGCTTGATCCAATCAAAGAACTCTATGAAGATGTAAGGAGGAAAGCGCTGATGAGATTGGAGTATGAAGGGTTGCACAAGAGCGAGGCCATCACAACGCCAGGTGTTAGATTTTATAATGACCCAGCTGGCTATGCTATGAACAGATACGCTTACTATGTTTGCTACAAGTGCAAGAAGGTATGGCGATCAGTACTTTCTCCATTTAAATGTATGTTACACTTTCAAAAGTCATTTCGTAAAGAATGGAGGAGATATTTAGTACGTTGTGCATGGAGCAGGAAAGCAGGGAAAGACATTTTGTCATTACTTTGTAGTTAAAGTGGTGAGCGAGTTGGATGGACGTAGTGTCTTATCTCGTAAAGGTCAAATGTATGCACAGAGCAAGTCAGAAAACAGCAGCATAGTGAGGTGCTGGCCTCAGAGGAACGTGCAGTGGATACTGTTTAACACTAACCATCCCATTGTCTCACTTCCACCAACTGGTACTTCACACGAGCATTAAGGCAGTGCAACTGCGGGTTTCATTCTGACTCTTTGATCTGGAGAGTTCCTCATCAAGATTCCACCTAAACATCCCTTCTACTGAAGCTGGAGTTGTTTGGAACTGCAGTAAACTGAATTTGGGGCAGAAAAATGGCCACTACTGCAAGCCAAGGTTGTGTTTTTCCTCAGCAGTAGTCTCAAAAGATGGGAAGAGTCTTCTCTAATTTTGATTCACGATAGCGCAGTTGCTCAGGATGGAGATAAAGAAAGTCCACCATTCTTAACTGACCAAGAGTTCAGATTTTAGCATCTTGAGTGCCTTTGAAGAGCAGCAGCTGTGGAGGGGATGGCCAGAAGCATTAGGAGAATGAAAAAGGAGTAGGAAGGGGAAATGTGTGGTCTAGCCCAATGGACTCTGGGTCATATATCTACAGTTTTCTTCAGGCAGAGAATATTAAATCTATCCAAAAGACAAAAATCATATACAAACAGCCTCTGGTTTCCCCTCCAGCAGAGAAGAGACAAACCTTCTTCATCTATGGTTAGAGACCATGGGTAGGGAAATTTTAGATAATTTCTGAGCCCCTTCCCATTGCTTCTTCCACCTGAAGCTGGATGGACTTTGGCATCCATCTTGATCACATTTTTTTTCCTTCTTACCTTAGGAATGAAAAGAATAAGGCAATTTCATGATAAAATTTTCATGGGAAAGCCCTTTTTTTTATTATTATTAAATGGAAGTGCACAATTGGGAAAGAAGAGGAAAAAGGACTAACTTCCATGTGCTAGAGAGCAGCAGCAACGGATCCCTCTAGCTCATTACTAGTCACTCAGTTTGCTTTTGTTCCTGCCTCCCACAGTAAACCAGTTTTCCCTCCTCATCCTTTAGCAACTTGCCTGCTGCCTTTTTTGCCTCCCTTAAAAAAAATTTTTTTCCTCTTTCTCCAGTTTTTAGTCCTGTCCCTGGTTTTCATTACACTTTCTTTCCAGTATTTAATACTCAGTATTTCAGTGGTTTTCTTACTGCCCTCTTTTTCCTTCCCTTGTATCTCATTATTCCCTTCCATACTGTGTCCACGTGTCTATCAACAGCAACATTCAACTAATTTCTAACTTCTTTCCTTCCCCTAGTGCCTGTTCACCCGAACCACTGCCTCACTCCCTGACATGCATTCCGTGTATTCCATCCCTTTTCTTTTTAGTCTGCAGAGTGTGGGGGAAGGTGGGCTTCTTAAATTTTTCCTTCTTCGTAGTTGCCTTGAGACCACTTTCCCTGTCCTTTTCCAATCACTGCGAAAAGGCAAGAATTGCCAACAGCAAGAGCTGTGTGCCTTATCTAATTAGTTAGTAAGATGATAATGAAGGCAAGAAGTTACTCAGCGCCTCATCTCCCCACTCCATGTGAAAACACCTTATGAGGAAGTTCATCAGAGCTGGCCACCTTGCTTGGTGCATTTTTGTGCTCCCCGTGTCCTGGTAGAATAAGATGAGAAAGCAGAATGAACTTGTAGCAAATAGAAAAATTGTAATTATAAAGGATTCCTTAAAATGTGATGCATCTTTCAGCTGGTAAAAAGCCCTCCTGGCATAGTGTTTCTCTGCTGCCTTCAGCCTCGGTCCTGTCTTTATTACATACAGCTCATAGAGCGCCCAGATACTGTTCCCAAAGCCTTACGGTCACTTGCATTGGCCAGAGGATGTTGGTACGTTTGGTCTTGCTTATCCTGAGACCTTTGTCTTAGTGCCTCAAAACCAGGTGACCTGAGTTAGTCGAGAAGTACCAGAATAGTGGAGGCTGCTTCAATGGCTGTTACTGGCCATTTTCCCCTCACAAATTGATTTTGTTTAAAATAATAGTTGTCTCTGGTTTAATGTCCAATCATTTCTATGTATAATTAAGGCGTATTTTGGTGGCGAAGCCCGTTGTGATGCTGAGGCTGGACAAGGAGATGACTATGATCCAAGAGAGCTTATTTGCGGTGCATGCTCTGACGTTTCAAGGGCTCAGGTAAGCAAAGAACTTATGCTCATGTTTTTATTTCGTTCTGAAGCTCCACGTAGCTGAGCTGTACAATAATTCCCAGTAATTTGTGATTATGTGTGTTGGACGGTATTCATACAGACCACAGAACGCAGAAATGTGGTGTTTGGGTTGTTACAACATGGCTTCTTCACTGACGGGCGTTTGTTTTCGTTCCGTGTAGATGTGTCCCAAGCACGGTACGGATTTCTTAGAGTACAAGTGCCGCTACTGCTGCTCGGTTGCTGTTTTTTTCTGCTTTGGGACAACGCATTTTTGCAATGCTTGCCATGATGACTTCCAAAGAATGACAAGCATCCCTAAAGAAGAGCTCCCACACTGTCCTGCAGGTAGTGTTTTTACAAAGCAGATTTAGCACGCTGAATTCTGAGAGGAGTAATTAGTCCTAACTGATAGTCTTGTATTTTCTTGCGGATAATTTTTAGGAAAACGACAGGGTCAGTCATACAAATGTTAAACTTGGCATCTTGAGCGATAGTAGAATGGTTCGTTCTCTGCATGCTTTTGATTTTTGGGGATTTTTTTCTGGCAATGATACAGGCAAGGTCATCACGCTGATCCTTTAAACATTAAATACTTCAATACAAAAAGACATTTCCATTTACCTCCACCAGTTCAGACTTCAAACGCGTAATGACGTGTGAACAATTGACAGACTACTGTCCAATGATGTATCTGTACTGAGGCGTCTGTCACGCACAAACTGTTGCCCCTATGCCTTAGTTTCTAATGTCACGTGCCATTGATTTGAGCTCAATAGATCACATTATTTACCTTGCTGTTGGAAAAAAAACAAGTGAGATCTTTTTGGTTAAGACACTTACATGAAAGAAGGTGGGGGGGGGGGGGAAACACAAAACCAACCAAATACATAAAAACCAACCAAAAAAGATTCTTGTTGTAGCCTTAGAATGATTATTTACTACAGAATGTAACTCTTTATGTGTTTATAGATTTTTGCTTTTAGATTGTGCTACTGCTTTTCACAATAATGAGATTAAACATATTTTAGTGAGTCTACCCATAAGTTTTTTGCATTTTTTACTTTATTTTAAATTACATGGCCGTCTGGGGTGTTTTCTTTAAATACCAACTCCACATTTGACAAAACTGGTTTAAGGAGCTAAGAGGTTTTGATCTTGTTTTGTCAGATCTGACACTTTTTTCTCTTGACCTATTAAGCCTTTCCACTTGCTGGAATTTGTGTGAAAGCACCTTTCATCTGCTGCTTCTTAAGACTTTGGTTTTGATGCCTTCTAAATTGGTGTTACAGGTGTATTACCTGCACTTAGCATGTTCTGAGGAAGTTTAATACGCGTTTGTTTACATCGTCTACAATCATTAATCTTTTCTTTTTTTTCTCTCCCGCTCATCTTTAAATTCACCGTAGGTCCCAAAGGTAAACAACTTGAAGGAACAGAATGTCCTCTTCATGTTGTCCATCCGCCCACTGGTGAAGAATTTGCTCTGGGTTGTGGGGTTTGCAGAAATGCTCACACGTTTTAGACTAGCATATTTTTTTTGTTACCAGAGCAAAACAGGTGCCCTCATCCCTCAAGTGTCCTGAAAACAAAGTCCAGCTGGGATGAGGACGGGACCATTTCATAACCCAGGTAAAAGGAACCATTTACAGTGCAAGAAGGATGCCAAATACCATGTACATAATTCTTGCTGTGAGATATTGACATTTTTTTGAACCGAGACATCAAAACTTGTGAGGTGTTTGCATGTGGCCATTACAGTCATCGGCTAGGAAACATTGGACATTTACAAATCAATACTTGCTATTAAAGGATCTGTGTGTCTGTGGACTATGAATGATGCTGGCTTTCAGGAGAAAGAGAAAAATATTATTGTATACTGACTTTTTGTAATCTTGTACAATTGTAACGCATCACAAGTGGGGATGGGAAAGAGGAATATTCTGGTTTATTTCCTAGACTGTTATTAAAAAACAACAAAACAAATGTGTTAGGAAGGCATAAATGTAACAAGTATCACACTGTATATAAAGGTATCAATGTTTGTCCTGTATAAGAATTATTAAATTACAACAGCAGTTTCATTTAAACTTCTGGGTTATGTTTGAGCCTGAAATTTTAATGAAGTGCAATACTGAGTGTGCCTCATATCTTGCAGCTGTAAACATAATGGAATGTACATGTCAATAAAGCCACTGTACATTTTTATACAGTGAAAGTCTAATGACTGTGTGAGGCTCTGCTTTCAGACCGGGGTTTTAAAATGGGGAGGGGGGCGTGTCTTACAGTCATCCCAACGAGTTTGTTTCAAAGTAGGAAAGTCTATCAGCTGGATTGGTGGTTGTGGAAGTACCTGAGACACCAAAAGTGCTACCCAAATCATCTTTTAAAGGTGAATAAACGTACTAGCTTTCACATCAAGTACTGTATTTCCATGTCCGTTTCCGACAATGTTTTAAAACACAAAGGAAGTCTTCATTTTAAATTATTCATATCAGTTAGTTAGAGTCTTCAGTGATACATCACCCCCACCTTCAGTACAAATAGTCTTCTGTCATGAATCCCATTTAAGAGAGGTCCAAGTCCTCTGCTCCTCTAGTGAAAGCAAAATATAACTTCAAGTAAGGACTTCTGCCTGTAAGATTCTCTCTTCAGATTTTGATGATCCTTATGGGTCCCTTCCAACTCAAGATGTTCTGTGATAACATCTTCTCTAGTATTTCTGTCTTGAAGTTGATGAAACATGCTTCACTGGTGGACATGAACAACTGCTCTCACAGCTCAGATATTGATTAGATGGCATCCAGATATGTCAGGGGACCTTTATGAGACTGGAACCGTGGGATCCATCTCGCCCAACTTCAGACATCTGCATTATCGATGTCCATCTGCACTGAAGAATAGCTGGGGAAAAACACACACCTCTGAAGTACAATCTGTCTTGATCGGAGTAGCAGGGTACCGCGGCTGGGTCTCAGGTATGTGACTGTTAGTGCAAAAAAGTATCAGTAAGAGATACTTTTAAAAATAAATTAAATTTAAAGATCCTTTAAAAGCTGGAAGTTTTAAATGTACGATCGAATGTATTTAATCTTATTGGTATAATAGACATTTAATGAAAGAACTCATGTGACCCTCATTGACCAAGGGTGGGAGAGGTCGCAGATGTACAAAGGTTGTCAAACACAGGGCTTGCGCTAGACTTGCAAAGAAACATGCCACAGCATTTTTTTTAATAACTAACAGTCATCCAAACAACTTCTGACTGTGAGGAATTCCAGCTAGTCGGTGTCTACTTGGAAAGAGGTAGATCAGGAGATGGGCTGCTTGGTAAATTCTTGTAATATGTTTGAAATAAACATGCTCTATGAAGTAGACAAAGCAACTAAAAGGCAGCTTTACTAGATTTGGTTACGGCTGAAAGGCAGTTTAGGTGCAAACAACCGTAAAGTGACAACATTCATGATTCCGACAGGAAAGGAGAGAGAAAACAAGATGAAGACATTATAGTCAGTACATTGACAGAAGTCTTGGGTAAGATCTTGTAGGAATCAAGTGTAAAGAAAAAAAAATAGTTTTAGGGTAGGTGAACTTTCTTTAGAACAACCAGGTGCCAGCCAGCAGCTCTCCTAGCACAAACAAAGGATGTAATGTGAACTGAGCAGTCAGCTTGGCCAAGTCAGGAATTACATATTTTTTAAAAAGGAAACAAATTACTACAGATGAATAGCAGAGGGGAAAGTGTACAAGATAAAACTTAATTTGCAAAGGCCATAAAGAATAACAAGTAGGCAAGAGCAAGATTGGTCCTGTACCTGCAGTGGCAAAGCCCTTCATTCCACAAAAAAATCACCAACAATTTCCAGTCGCATTAAACCCTCCATCTGAATGGCAGGAGGAAGCCATTGTGGTGCTTTTGTTCAGCATCTTCGAGAGTCCCAGTTCTTCCTGCCTTGTGCTTCACCTGGAGGAGGACAGAGTATGACTCACCTGTCCACGTCCATAGCGTAGATGTTAAGCTCAGACGTAGTCATCTTCAGTAGGGAGGGGCAGGTGCTTCTTCATCTCTGTATAAAACAGAAGCCACCTGAATAGCTCAGATGCAGGTGATGATGATGTGCACTTGGCAAGTTGTCACCACAATGTACTCTGCAGTCTGAAGCAAAAGTGATGTTTTGGACTCGTGACACCGCAGCCTTTAGCACAAAGGCTGATTTTTTGTTTGAGAAGATGCTGAGATACAAAGAACAGAAGGTCAAAGTCTGAAGTGTTCTTCCATGTTTGTGGTTCCATGTTCCCTGGTTAAACGTTTGGAGTTTTTTTCATAAACAGACCATCGGCCTTTCGTCTGGTAAAGCACTCCACACATTCTGGCTGTTGAAGGGAAGACATTGTGACCTGAGGTTTGACAGGTTGTGTTTCAGTGTTGCCAGATACTTTCTGGACACCTACTGTGGACCTTAAACAGACTAAGTGTGTTATTTGAAAATCTGATTTCCTTACTCAGTGCTTGACAATCATCTACAACTTGTGAACTCCTACTGGACGCACCCTAAGTCACTTCAGAACGGTTCATGTGGAGTAAAACATGCGGAATGATGTTCTAAGGACTGTTCTTCTCATCATCTACGAAATGGGCTGTAGAGTTATCAGAACAAAAATACCCATTAGCTGCGAGGTACTGCAGTACATTTGGATTATACCAGTGGTTAGAAAACAACAGGGTGTACACAGGACAGAAGGTGGAAGAAAGCAGAACTCGGTGTAATTACTAAGGATCCTACTATTCAGGTACATCTTCACAACCCAGCCCCCTCATCACTCCCTACTCCTCATCTACACTCAGAGCCTCATGCCACTGCCCCACTGCTCTTCACCAGCACTCTCCGGTGCTGTTTTCTCTCTTAATCCACCGCAGACAAGCCCTTTTTCTCATTTCATTGTTTTCTGGCTACTGTTTCTCCATTATAGGAGCCTCTTCCTGCACGCCAGGGCGCAGGAGCAGAGCTGCTGTGTGGAGGGGCAGCAGGAGGAGCAGTGCCCACACAGCCAAGGAGAGACAGCAGGGCCTGGAGCTGCCAAATCCAGTGCACGCTCTACCATTTTAAAGCCAATATACAGTCTTACAAAAAGAGAGGGGTTTTTTCCCCCTGTGAAATTACACAGAAGAACCTTATTGTGTTTATAATGCAGGTGTCAACCAGTACCTAAAAGGTCCACTTGCATTTACACTAGGGATTTCAGCAGTTCCATGTTCCAAGCCATGGATTAGATGTCTGTAACAGAAACATAGTTCTGGGGGCATTTGGTTTAGAAAAGTCGTCTTTCTAATTTCCTCCATGAGGAATCATTAAAAGAAAACACAAAAAACCTTTGCCCAAAAAGGATATTGAAGAAAGACAAATTAACTGCAGCAGAAAATGAATGCACATAATTTGAAGTGGTTTGTGTCTTTATGGATAAGTTCTTGACATAGGCTCCTGTGGGGGAAAAAAAAATAAAATAAAAAATTAAAATAAATTCTGGAAACATGAGTTCTAGAGAAAGTGGACAGCATGAGGGAGAGGCAGTGTCAGGGAAACGTTTCACACACGACTGACCATTCCCAGTTACTACTCCCGGGAGATGGAGCCACAGCCCAGCAGGAGCATCGAGCTCTTGGGCAGAGCTCAGCTCCCTCGTGTCACGGCCGCACCTCGGACACCGCGCTCCTGTGTTGTGTCAGACACTGACGTCACCACCTCTCCCCCGGCACCGATCTCCGCTGCTGATTACAGCCAGATGCCAGCACAGGCCCCTAATCCGCTCAGCCCACAACGAGATTGCGGTGTGCTTTTCCCGCAGCCTCACGTGCTTTTCCATCAGCTGCTGACCCACGGCCCACGCAATGGAAACGCTCCGTTCTCGTCCGTGCCGCCCCGCTTGCCGCAGCTCACCGCGCTCGGCTAACTCGCACCCGACTCCGCTCCCGGCCGGGGTGAGCCCGCAGCACTCCCACTCGGATCATACATCATCCCTTTACAAACGGCGCAAACTTTCACAGGTGTATCCGCCCACTGAGCGCAAAACGAACAGTAAAAGTTAACAAGGCACGGCCAATTAACCAGTCACCGGCAGGGCCTGATAATCGTGGTCCTTACGAAACGGTTTTCCTTAATCACTTTGTACTAAGTCAGTTCATTGTTTCACCCACACGGAGGCTCCCTGGGCAGCTTCAGGACCATCCAGTTGTTTGGGATATCACTCAACCTTCAAAGGTTTTTGCCACAGCCCCCTCCTTACCCCACGCCAGACATCGCAGGTGACTGAGTGCAGTGGTTGTACCGCAGATGCCCCGTGTCCCTCGGCCCAAGGCGTGCGGGAAGGGCTGCGCTGTCACACCCCCTGCTCTCACTGCTGGGGTCTAGTTGTGATAACTGGTGCTACCAAGCGTTCCAGGTGGTGGGCTCTTCACCAGCTGTACCTACGCAGATGCAACCCACAGAATCACAGAATCATTATGGTTGGAAAGGACCTCCAGGGTCATCAAGTCCAACCTTTGTCCCAGCATCTCTCTAACCACTACACCATATCCTCAAGCACCATACATCTATTCGTCCTTATGCTTCTGTAGGAAGGTATCACAGGATAATCCATACAGGCATTTAATAGTCTACATCTAGTTTGGTAATAACCCAACCCACTGGGTCCCACCCTGGATTAAGTACATAGCCTGAAGCTTGAAACACCTCCACATCATTGGCAGAGCATGGATGGGCAGCAGAGAGCTGGAGCTAAAATTGTTTCATGGTCCCAGGCATTAGATCTGTGATTAAGATGTATATTGGGTCAGGAACACTGCTTTCATTCTTAAGTCCCTGGAAAACATGAAGAATAGAGGTGCATTCAAATACCTAGCTCTGGGTTGGATAACATACTAAAGCACTAAAATTTTCTTGTGCTAAAAGAATATGTGTATACTTGGTTCTACATTTTGTAAGCTTAGAATTGTTGGCTTGGCAATGCTAAGAGGTCTCTCTCCTGCTTTTTCAAGATTCAGTGTAAGAATATTTATTGCCGGAAAGTTGTGCCATCTGTATTTACAATCCATGCTCACACACATATGTGTGTAGCTGAACTTGAATATAGGGGTGTGTGTGTGAGCCTTCTCATTTTTGTAGGCTGAATCTCAGTTAGCCGGCCTAACTGTCCTGGAATTTTTAAAGCTGACTGTTTGCTCTTTCTTTTTAACCCTAGTGGGCTGTATAATTCTCCTAGTGACCGCAATAAATCACCAAAGTTTCCTTACTCTCGGCGGCGGAACCCATCAGGTGGCAGCGAGAATGAGTCTGGGCAGCCAGTCCGAAGGAGGTAAGAACATTGGTGTTAATTACTGTTAGCTTCTCACAGTAGAAAGCTTGAGGTCCTGCGTGCTCTGTGTTCAGTA
>JAVSBS010017963.1:0-15248 GCA_033124195.1 Coracias cyanogaster
CCAGGGTGCGCTGCCCGCCCGCGCGCCGCATCCGCCCTTTTCCCGACGCCGCCTCCGCCGCCCGAGGGGCCCGGGCCGGGCCGGGGAGCCTCGGGGGGAGCCCGGGAACGGGGGAGCACCGGGCGCGTACCCCCGCGTAACTGGAACACCCCGCTAACGTAACGCGGCTGCCCTCATCCCCGCCAAACCCGCAGCCTTCCTCAGCGGGGAACCCAGCGCCTCCGTGGCTTTCTCCCTCCGGAGTTGGGGAGGTCTCAAAGGGCGCGTCCAACCGGAACCCTTCAGCGCTCCGCTGGTGTTCCGCCTGTGGGCCCGGGGGCCGCCTCCCTGCGCTGTCGGGGCCGCGGTGTTTGCAGCGCTCCTTTGCGAGGTGTTTCCCTTCGCATCAGCTTGCACTTGCTTCAGGTTCTCCCATGCGGTTACGGCCAGTTGGGCTAAAATGTCACCAACATCCGTGTTCACCGGGATTTCAGCCGTGTCCAGCCCAGAGCCAGAATTCCCTCCCCGTCCTATCCTGGAGTTTGGTCAGGCATTTAAGATACAGGGACATTCAGCACCAGACTCTCTGCCCTCCTCGGTGAAAACTACTAGGTCTGGCTTGTGTTAACTTCTTCATGCTCATGGATAATTCCTCTTGTAAATCCTCCTTTCTTAAAAAGGAAAGTGTTCTTCTCCATATAGGGTTTTTTTCTGAGACTTGTTAAATCCAGAATTCTGAAACCTTATGAGTGTGTACAATGATATGAATAAGTTGGTTTTTTTTATTATTATTAATTTGTTTGCTTGGGGTTTTTATTTGTTTCGTTTTGTTTTCTAGTAGAGGTGAATAATTCAGCAAATTCCATTAGTGTGCATTTGTTTTGGATGCACTTGCTCCCTTTTTATTTTCCTTGTTTGGATACTCTATGATATATAAGCTAGCAAGAGTGATATGTGAAAAAAGTGGCATTTTGAGTGATTACCAGAGAATTCTCATCAAAAGTAATTTTGGAAGCAAAAAGCATTAGAGTTGGCATTGGAAAACTCTCACTATAAGAATGTCATCTAATCAGGGAACAGAAAACTATCGTCTGATATGCACTATCAATCAATATTAATCAATACAGCTCCACAAAGAATGTTGAATGCTGGTGTGAATTTCTCTTGAACAAACTATAAATCAAGAATATATGTTTAAATTATATGAAAAATAAACTGTATTAGTGAATTACATTGAAGTGAGAAACTTTTATATTGTTTGCGAACAGTTCACAAAACAAGAGCTAAAGTCATGTAGTCATTGTGAAAAATAAGCCCAGTTCTAATTGTTTTGTAAATAGTTCTTCAATTGCAATTGCATTTCCTGAAACCTAGTATCCACTTTTGTAGATAAAGAATTTTGATTCAATGAGATTCAAGCTAAAAGCCCGGTATTCTTTTAAAAATTATTGCTGCGTGCATGGTAACGTTACAGAGCTCACATAACTGCCTCGTTGAACACATATTCCATGAATATTAATCTAACAGTATACACTGATGGTCATGTGGATCTAGAAATTATCACTTTCTCACATAGACAGGAAAAATGAAATACAAAAATGTTATCCAACATTTACTGAAGTTGGGAAAACCATGAAAATTGACATAATATTGACAAGCTTTTCAAACACAATGAGAAGTACTTCTGGAGCCAAAAGGTATGCTTGGGGATCACGGCCTTGGTCCTTGTTTCCATGTAGCTTCCTCAACATGTGTGTTAAGTTCCCTATACAGCACATGCATAGGAGTGCTTGCCTTGAGATGGAGTCCAAGGAGCAAATCTGCTTGGACAAGATCGAGATAGACAACAACAAACACTAACAAATAGCGCACGTCTGAAAGCTGTTCCTCCCTCAGACTTGAGCATTCAGGAAGTGTCTTCCTTTCTGGAGATAGGCTGTTGAGTCTCCCTTGTTCATGAAAACCACATTCAAACTTCTAAACAGCAGGATGCTCTGGGTAGCTTGTTCACAAGCTCTCCTTGGATACTGGCTATTGAATACTTCATGACTAACTGGGACCTCAAACCACATCCTTTCTGCTTTCAAAGGAGTGCTGAAGCACATGAAGAGACTATCACGTGCTGTCTTTCCCTCTCCCATTTCCAACAAGTATGTGATTTTTCTCTACAGTGCAGAGCTTGCCCAGAGCAGAGTTAATCCAAATCCAGCCTGGGAGACAGGCCAAACTGTCTCTGGTTAGGGTAGCCTTGGAGCTGTTGGGCAGTGCAATGGGTTAATCCGTTCTGGTGCAGGTGAGTGATGGCAACAACCCAGCTGAATCCCTGAGATGGGGCACTGGTGCTGGCAGAAAAAGCACCCTGGGGAACCTCTGCTGTGTCAGGTCCTGCAGAAAAGCACAGCCTCTAGTTTGGGTGTCCCAACTGTGCCCCTGTCTGAGACGGAGTTGAGCCACCCACTCCTGAGAAGCCAGAGGCTTCTCTGGGATGAGGCAGAGCCAGATACTGGACTAGAAAAATGTGATGTTCAAACCAAAAAAGCTACAGCCTTCAGCTGCTTCCAGAGTAAAAGAAATGAGGCTTACAAAGACCTTTTGGAAAGGATTCTTTTGTTCTAATGCAGAGGTAACTTATTAATGAAAAGATGACCTTGATTTTACAACTAAAAAGAAAAGGAAGAAGAAAGGATTTGATGGTTAGGAGTCGCACTTATACCTGGGTCACACCCACTCGGGGCAGATGTTCCCAGACCTCAGGCAAGATAAGAAAAGTGCACCGAGAACAGCTTAAACTCTTCTTACGTCCACTGAATAGGTGAAAAGGTTTAACAGAGGGAGCCAGTCTGAGTACATTAAGTTCCTTATGCAGTCAAGGTGTCCTAGTTTTATTCCTACAAAAAATGTCTACATATCAGTTAGAGATGACTTGTCCTCCCCCACTCCACTTTAACCGAACTAAATTGCTGTAGGGTATATTGATGCTGTTGTTCATGGTAGCTCTGCTGCAGGTACGGATGCTTGCCATTAATAAATACACTAATAAATGCATGAAGCTCTAAGGTTCCCTTAGCTAAAGGAAACAAACTTCACAGAAAAAAGCTACTTCAGATGTTGTTATCTTCATGATACTAAACCAGAGACTATTTAAAAGTGTTTTGAAAACAGTTAGTAATCTAAAAGGTTTTGAGATAGCATGTTAAATGTTTTTCCTGCACAAGTGCTTTAATGGGTGTACAAATAGTGGTGGGGCAGGCCCTTAATATTTTACACACTAAAAATTCATATTGCAATTCATGGAAATTTGAGCCTGAGTAGTGTAAGGAAAAGAAATACAGAAGAAATTTCAGCTTATATTGAGAAAGAAATAGGGTATCCCTTCCTCTGTTGTGAAGGCTCCTCATATCGGGCTATCTCTTCTGTGTGGGTTCGTCATATCACTGGCTGGAGGAGAGAGGCAGGGCAGCTTGCTCATCATGGCTCTGCATAGGGGCTGGGAAGAGAAGGGAATTTGCTCTGGTTTGCTGCTGCATGGTGGCTATCCCTGCCGATCTGGCACGGGAAATCCTCATTATTGCTTCCAGGACTGAACCAAGGTCTCTCAGCTTGAAGGAGAAGACAAAGAGGAAACTAATCTGAGGTTATCCAAGTCAAAACATAACCCCACAGCTATCCTACAGACCTGAGTTAGGACTTTAGTGCCCTCAGAGGTAAAGAGTGAGCTAAATCCTCACCCTACAGGCTTCAGAAAATTTGGATGTATCCAAAATTGCGTAAATTATTTAAAATATAAATATGGCAGCTAAAATACAGCAGATAAAATGGAACCATAAGTATCTGGCTGGGACAATCTGTTTTTCTGTACACACACATGGCAAATGCAGTGTTTTTAAACATACATGTGGTTAAAATGAGTGTTTTCAATGTGTTTTAACTAGGTTTGTACAAGAAGACATTTGCTGTTAAGACAACACAGGAAAGCTCAGTTGCTAGATACTGCCCCTTGCTTGACAACGATATTATGACAGTTTCAATTCTGAAGCAAAATTCTACCAATTTTAAGAGAGCTTTTAAAAAAGAGGAATGAAAACCCTAACAGCGAGCAGTTATTAGCTTCTGAGACAAGGGCTTCAACACTGGTCACATTTGATCTTTGCAACTGAAAACGACATCAACAAATGCCAAGGGTGTGTTGGCCTGCGCATCCTTTTCTCCTTGGCCTTCTCCACATCTACTAAGAGAAGGAGCGGTGAAGTTTTTAAGTACCCAGCTGTGTCCAACACCATGTCTGAGTGAACCCACCTGTTGCTGCTTATTTTAGCCATGGCAGCTGGAGTCATCTCTGCAGTCATGTGTGGCTCTTCTGTCATTAGACACCATCATCAGGATGGGAGGGTCTCCTGCATGACTGCTGGTGGATTTGCGTTAGACTTGTTAAACATGCAGGTCCCCCGTGTGATTATTCAGATGAGCAATCAGGTGATTCATTTCCTGTTTTAAGCATCTAGATACGGAGCAGAGCACCCAGGCTATTGCTGAGATTTGTATTTGCAGCTGCTTCTAATGGGCTCACTCATTACTGCTTGTGCAGTGCCATTAGTGGGTAGACCATATTACTGACACAAAGACACACTTGCCCTGAGAGGCCTACAGTCAAAAGCAGACACCAGGATAGTGAAGGCTACAAATATTAAAAAAGTGCAGAAATGAGAGAATCAGGGCTATAACACTGAAAGATTATGAGATATGCGTGTTATGTTCACCTCTTGCTAGCGCCTTGTTTTTTCAGTCTATGCTGACACCTAACCTGAACGATCTTGCAGAAGAATCATGTTCTGAATTCATATAGCTTCTTGTGATAAGCTGTTGATGTGCTAGTGGTATTTTTAAGACACAGAAGAGACATGTCAGAGAAACGGGAGCCCAGTTGCACTGCAGATAGAATATTCTAATCAGTGAGCAGCTTATCAGCACACTTACGGGCAGCAAATGCTTCACAAATCCCGGGGAACGCAGCTGAAAATCCCCATCATTACTGACATCCTGCCGTTGAAGCCTCCTCAACAATATGAGCTATTGTTTATACTGAGAAGCACTGCTGAGGTTCGGTGGAAAGGTGTGCAGAGTCTTTTCCCCCAAACAAATGAAGTGCTGGATTCATGGGTGAGAAGCAGACCTGCTGGCTTTCACAGCTCTTATTCTATTCAATGGTCACAGCAAATGACACCCTTTCATTTGTCCTTCCTGCACTTCATAGTACAAAAGGAAAACTTAAACCTAAACCAGCTATTTTTATTTTTGATTAAATCTTTCTTTTTCCTCTCCAGATGGTACATGCAGGGGCATGACATTAGCCCAAAACAAAAATGAGCAACCAGAATCAAGTGTGCCATTAGCTCAGCTCAGTGTCTGATGTGTTTCTTTTTGGTGGATTTGTGAAGCAGGCTGACAAGTGGAATCTTTTGCTTCACATATCACTTACAGAGCTCCAGTGAGCAGGCACCATATGAAACAGACAGTGAAAAAAGCTTCAGCAAGGCATGGCCACATTTTCTTTTTTTTTCCTTTTTTAGGCACAGATAAAGTCGATCAAATCCTTGATCGATGAAAGAGACTCATCAGAGACAAAATTAAGATAATTGCATCGTAACTACAAATTGTCGTAAGAGACCTTTTATGACACAGTTTAGCTGAATTAGATACTATTGACCTCAGAGCAGTTTATCAAGGCAGGAGAAATGAATTAAGAGATTTGAGTACTCTGAATACAAATGGTAAGCTGCATTTTCCAACTTCTGTTCAACTTCTTTGAGATCAGGTGGGATGCTTTGATTTACAGTTACCAAAGTGAAAGGTTCAGACTTTCAAGCTGCTGTATGAGCACAGCAGACCCAGAGGGTTCACAAAGTGACAGTGTATGGCTTTGCCTACACCAGTGGACCAGGCCAGGGCATGGATCTGTGTGTTGGCCTTGGATTGTCCATACTGGAAGTTACATAGGAAGGTCCCTGGCATGGTTTTGGCTTGTGCCAGTTAGCATCCCTCCAGGTTTCAAACACAGCCTGAGGGTTAGCACATGCCAAGGATCTGCCTGACTGCAGGCCAGATGTGGCCCTGTATTGAAAAGGAGTTTAGCCATATGGATGAGAGCGATGTTGTGTCTGTGGAGCTCAGGGCCAGAGAACGATTGCTACTTACTAATATGGATATGCCTTGCAATATCAGACAGATAAGGGGCAACAAACTGTCTTCTGTGCCAAAAAACCATTCCAGTAAATAGCATTGGTAACTGGTCTTTCTGGCTCTGTCACAGTGGATATGTTAGAGCAGTCCACTATGGTAAAGGATCTCAGCAGGCATGGCTAATTTGAAAATACTAACTTCCTTTGGGCAAGTTCCTGAACTAGATGTGTGGAAGGATGTGATGTACAGAGGGATGCATGCTTGTTACATGCAAGCCGGTTTGCACCCGGAGACAATGTAGGTACGCTGTGGTGCTGCAGCTCACAGGAACACCTTTTGCTGGCAAATACTGACAGCATCCCTGCGTGGAGGTTTTGGCTCAGATCTCTGCTAGCTGGGGGAAATGACCATGTGGTGCAGTGTCCCATCAGAACGTCCTTTCCTAGGCTTTCTGTGTCAGCTGGGAGGTGACTTTTCTTAGGCATTTACACACTGAAGAGCACTGGGGTGAGAGGGGGCAGACCAAAGCATTTAGCTGCCTTTGAAACATAAGTAATAGATAATAGTTTTAACTGAGCATCAACCGATGTGGAAGTCCCACTCACCTTGAGAAACGGTGCCTTAAACAGGCAAAACTCTGCCACCTATGACTTCATTAAACCAGTGAGGTTTTCCACTGAATGTTCTTGGCAAACACACCACAAACCTGTACTCAGTTCTCCACTGCTTTCAAAAAGTGGCACCTCTTGGGACCTGGAATCTGCTGACACAGATGTTATAAAAGACTTTTTGTAGGATTGACAGCAAATAAAATATTCTGCTGCTTATTGCAAGTCTTTTGACGGCATAATTATGGGTATCCTTGCTCCAGGCTTCCTGACTGATTCCCACCTGACAGACAGCCTCACAGATTTTATGCATTCAACAAATGCATTGGCACTCTCCCCCATATTTCAGCATAAATCCAGGAATGGAGCAGGCATCAGGTGACTGTCTATTTTCAATCTGTTGTACAGCCTTTAACGTTCCTGTCTTTTGTATGTTGTTACAGAAAGTCTTGTTCCTGCCGCTCAGCTTTGTGAAGCAGCAATAAAGGGATGTATCGCAAGCATCAGAAACAAAAGGCAAGAATCACAGCTGAACCAGGGTGCTATATGTATACATTAGTGTGAACAATTCAACATTTTGTTTTTATTAAAGATATCTTAAAAGGGAGTGGAGAGAAACTAGAAAATCAGAGCCTTATCTTCACAGGTGTTGAGCACCTTAAACTTTCATTGGTTTTCTAAAGGCCTCCATTTCTTTTAGGTTCAAGGTGCTCTGGGAACAAAAAGTACTTAAGAGAAATGTGCTGCTTTTTAAATGGCAGTGGCCAATGACAGACAATAACAATTTGAGGAAGGACAAGGAATGCCTTTCTGTAAAAAGACAAGAGCACCTCTGAAAAAAACAGGACAACCTGATTTTTCTATGCTTAGTTTAGCAGAATGCTCCAGAGCAGTCCTATTAAAAATCTCCACCAAATCTCATTTCCATGGAGGAGTGGTATAATTTATGATCATGGACACCACCTTCAGCTTTGACTTGAAGCACACTAAGCTACTTTTGCCTTATCGCTTGTAACTTTAATTGTGCAGTAAAGTATTCTTATCCTCCTCATGTGGCACTATGCTAGGAGTCAGCTTTCTGCTGCACGTCTCTTCTTTTAGCACATCTTCAGCTTTTCTTTTTCTTATTATAGCTATAGTGTCTCAATAGCACTCTAATTTGTCATAACCTCTAGCCTAGACATGACTAGACGTTCTCAGACATCTTTCTTGCTCCCACATGTCATGGAGTCCAAGGGATGAATCCTTTATCGTGGGTACTGCAGCTGTGAATGCAGTGAAGAGTAGAGGCTTTTTTTTCTTCTGATCTAGTCCCTAATACAACTCATACATCTACCTTTGTAGTTACTTTCTCCTGGGTAATGTAAAAGCTTGGTAACTGAGATCTTCTAGAAGATTTCAAAAATAGTGCTGCCACACCAATGTTACTTTAAATGTAATTGGCATATAAAAGAAAAAATATTGTAATTTTGCATCTTAAGCCTGCAGAGAGGAGGGGTAGATCCCCTTAAATCACACTGAAATTTGTATTATTGCTGTAAAGGGGGTGGAAGTATCCAGCTTAATTTTGACCTTTGAGAAACCAATGGATAAGCTAAAGACCTGTCTGAATACGTGGCCTGGGGGTGACAAGTAACATGTAATTCACAGTTCCCAGTTTATTTCTTTCCACTGTACTGTGTGGTACCTGATAATGTAGCTGACAACTCTCTTGCTGCAAAGAACATTATTTAGGAGAGAGGCTGTCTAGGCATGGTTCAGAAAGCTCTGGACTCATGCCTGTCTGTGACTGTGGAAGAGGGCTTTACCCGTGTTATTGCACCTGCATTAGCGCAAATGAGGGCAATAACAATCCTCCACCTCATCATGAGGGAACATATTACTCCATGAGAATGAAAAAGCATAAGCTATTATTTGAGGTTTCGTCAGTTATCCTTCATCTTCCACATTCTAATTTTTCTTCACCTTCCTAGTTGTTGGAAAAGCTTTCTGTTTAATGAAGAAGGGAAATGCACAGGTACAGTAGGGGGATATTTACAAGAATTAAAGTGTTCCACTTGGCATAGGGCTACCATAATTTTTCATGGCCTATTCAGGACTTGGGCATAACAGTTCAGAGCTCTCGATATTCAGAATTGAAACCTGCGTAATCACAGGGATCTCTGTGCATTGCATTGCACTCCCTGTGAGAACTCTGCTTTCCCTGGAGAGTGTTTCTGACTTTGAAAGATCCGAAATGAAACCCACATCTCTGCATTTTAAAAAACACTGCAATACTTCCATGGAAATAGCATTGCCATGCGATAGGTAATGATGTGGTGAAAGGATACTATCTCTGCTCTAAGGCTCCAATATTTCTTTCAAGAGATGCAGTACATCAAACACGTCGTCCTATGTAAGCATGTTAGGCTGAGGAGGACAACTGCGCATTGACTAAGGAGCGTGATGGACTTTACAGTGAATGAAGGACAGACCAAAAGAGAATAATAAAAGTTAGTCACAGAGGATTAAGGTGCTTTACCAGTCTGTAGTAACCACCAGTATGGCCCTGAATGGTAGTCCATTAGGTAGAGCAAACAATAGCAGTGTTGCCAGCTATCAGTGCCTGATATAATGCAATGAGGACTGACCACAAACTCTCATTTAAGAAGTGTTACTGCTTCTTAAGACCAGCAGTGCATTTTTTTTAGGGCATCAAAGTACATTTGTACAGCAGGGCTACAATGCAACATCTGGCAACTCAGGTGCTGCAGTGAGAAAACACAAAACTAGTTACATCATTGTCTTTCTGGGATTCCTAAGCCTGGAAAGACTCCACTGCACAGGACCTCTGGTGTGACATCCCAGTGCTGCTGGCTACCAGGCCTAGCAGTTGTTTGCCACAGATAGCATGTCTCTTGGGTGGAGGGTCAAACTAAAAGGCAAAATGAATATCTACATGTACAGCCTACTGGAAACATTGGCACTTCCCCAAACTGATACGACAAGGAGGCAGCGAGGAAAAAAGTGCAAATGAAGTTCGTTTTGGAAGGAAGCAGGAATGGCCAGAACACAGTGGCTAGCCCTGAACTCTTTCTGCAGAAGCAGAAAGACCTGCTGAAGAGCAAAATCACAAATGTTCAATCCCGTTAAGTGAGCTCACAGTGGGAGTAATTTTTAAAATGAAAAGCATGCCCACTGTTCAGAGATACAAGTGAGAGAATGGCCAGGGAATCTACAAAAGGAGAGAGATGATGAAGAGAGACAGCAGGAAATCAAACTCCTCTCAGAACAGCAACCTGCAAAGTTCCAGTGCAGTCCAGCCTGCAAAATAACAAATAAACTCTCCCCAAGATGAATAAACCACTAAATGCGCTGGTAGAAAAAGAATAGGTTGTACCTACAGGTACCTTATGGCCCTTTTCAATGGTAACAGAAGTCTGGATGTGAATACCATCATCCTTTTCTTTCTTGAATTCACATTATATATGCTTTTGTAGTAGGAACATATGGAATAAGGAGTTTGGCAACTTGGTAAAATCATTATATTTCAAATGACCTATATGACTAATAGATTATTTCCATTTTCTTCTGATACATTAATCCTTTGTTGGAGGGGGTGTCACTTGTAAACCCAAATAACCGTAAATCGGACACTCTCACATTACATTTATACTTAGATATAGTATGTGAAGCCAGAAAATAATGTAATCTCTACCTTAATCAGAAATTGTCTGCTTAAGAAAATATTGTTGATTTGTAGGTGTTCTCACTGCCCACTTTCATTACTTAGGTGTAAAAGTTACTCCATTGCTTTAGCATGGAGTATTAGCTTTCTGATAAGGAATCTTGCAATGAGTTGTCTATATGTTACCATTGAAATATCTGTGACATTCATGTTAGGAATATCAAGAATTTTTTCAGGCAGATAAAGCTAGCTAATTTATTTTAGATTTTTTTTCCAACTTTGTTGTCTTGACCAAGTTGACAGGTAGCTATTGTACACTTTTTCATAGTTTAAAATGGTCTAAACTCATTACAGATAGGAGCTTTGACTGGTCAGGTGTGGTACATGGCCGTAAGGACTCAATTAGGATTTTAAAGCCACTGCTCAAACCAAGAAAAATGGGTTGATTTCATTGGTATTGACAGATAGGTCATTGAGGAGGAACTCATTTAGATAATAAATCCTCACTGGTGTTTACAAGGTAAGCTTTAATTCCTGTCCAAAAGAAAAAAGGAAGGATTTCTCCTTTATCCAATAATGAAGGTGGCTTTAGGATTTAATGCAAGTGTATTTGGATTATAAAATGGTCAGCAATTTCACTGGGAAGCTTTGGACAAACCTACCTCGGCAGTAATTTTTCAGTAAGTACAGCACTGCCATGTCACTTCTGCTTCAAGTGCTAGACATTGCAGTCCTGGAGAGAACATCAGGATTGCAAGGCAGGTATGTGCTTGCTACATTGATTCAATACTAGAAAACTGCATTTAGCTTACTGCCAATTAACTTGTGCAAATTGGTTAGTAATCCTAAATCATTGAAATGTTTAAAATAATGACTTTGAATTTTTATTTTGGGCCATTTTCATTAATTCCATTTCATTTATGGACAGTTAGAGAACTCTGGCAAGGAAAAAACTGTGTTGGGATGGTATTTTCTCAGTTCCCAGAGGTGTGGTACTTTAGGTTGGTGTTCATCTGTAGATGTCCTCTTCTACAAATACACTATGGGCAGAAGATGAAGGATGTCCCCACAGTGTTTGAGGTGGTCACCAACGAGATACTTAGCAGCACGTTAACCAGAATTCTGAAGAGTTTACAGAAGTGGAGTCAAGTAAAGAATAAATTCTTCCTCTGCAACTTGTGAAGCCCAGCAAAGCCACTGTGGCAGTGACCGTGAATAGTGAATACTTTACTGATTTTTGGTCAGTGGAGCTATGTATTTCAGGACACCTGCAGGCACACTTGGACTCTTCTTTCAAATTGTCCCCCTTCCCATTACTGCTGCCTTAGCTACAATAGCTGGCAATTTTCTGATGCAGGTGGCTAATGTGACACTGCTGCCCTGCAGCAAAACCCAGAGAAGAGTTGAATTTCTCCCAAGCCTGATTTTCCAAGTAGCTAAGACAAGCACTCCAATTTGGGGAATTTTTAGGAGGGTTACAAACACAATCTACTGAGATGGTTTCAGTTGCCCAGGGTGAACTGTCTACAGCTGAAAGTGATTGTTCCGCTGATCTTCAGTGTACTGAAATTACAGATGTGCTGAACTTCCCAGTTACTGGCATAAGCAATTGTGCACCCAAGGATGTTCATAATAGTTGCAGCAATTTAGTGTGTGACCAAGATTTTGAGATTGCTATGATAATCAGGTTGGTAAGTATATGCCCAGGCACGTAACATGGCTTTGGAAGTAGGCTGAACATGCAAATAAGCACTCTTGTTAATCCCTTACTTTGTTTAAAACACTGGAGATCACTAGCTGTACTGTTCACTTTAATAGGTCGAGTAGTGCCCTCTACTCCTCCCTCCCTCCTTCCCCCCGCCCTCCATCCCTCCCTTCCTTCTTTCCTACAGGAATACATTGTAGGCAATTTTTTTTTGCCAGAATGAGATAAAAGCCAGATCAGGGACCTGTATACATGCCTGCATATATACCTGTATTTGTACACATCACAAGACATATACATATGCCATGTTGAAAGGACATGATTATTTACAAAATCAAGTTTTCCTGTGCATATTTAATTGAATTCTGTTCTGGTTTTGAATTATGATGAGTGCTTGATTGTATGGCTACATGTTTTTTACCCACAGGTGCCTGGGATGGATTAGGATCACTTGCTGGGCAGCTTTTCAATATTCTGTTTTATCTTCATAGTTCAGCACGTGGCCTCGTGTCTCGGGTATTGCACTCTATTCAAGCTGTGTTCTGGATACATAATTATTAATTTCATCAGCAGCTTTTTGGTGGCAGTCACTGCTATTATTTCAAGTGGCTTGTGAATAGCAGTGAATTCTGTTTTCCCTCTCTGAGATGAGGGGACATTGTTATCTTCATTTTTCAGGTGGAACGAAAAGACGCAGGAAGATTAAAGTCCAGAGGTTCCACTAATTTCAGCCACCAAAGATCTCTGCTAATTACCCTTGTGGAAAGCTGATAGCGTTAGCAATAGCCTTTATTGTGGTCCAGTGCTAACAAAGCCTTGCCAGCTGCCATCATAGCTGTTTGCTATCTGAGGAGGCGCTGGAGCCCCAAGCACCTCCCAAACCCTTTGGGGCAAACTTGCCATAGACACAGACTTGTCTGCTCATCTCTTCCACAGCAAATGATCTGTGGGTACCCAGCTCCCCAAATCCCCATCTTTTCCTCCAGCCGAGTAGTGCAGTTTTGTCCTCATGCCACCATGAGCGAGCCAAGCCAGGCCTCTGCTGCCAGCCCTGGTGACCATCCCCAGCTGAGCAACAGCAGCCTTGGGCAGCAGCTGCTGGGCAATGCAGAGGCACCCCAGTGAGGACCATGCCCAGGAAGCACAGACTCTGAGGAATTTAACTGCTTTCCTGTGCTAAGTGTGCTTAATCTTAGGAAGGTGTGTAACACAGGCAAATTTGGCTTGATTTGCATAGGAGTAGCAAATGACTTGTTAACCTTTCAAGAATGTGAGGCCAGGATATATTTTTTTCTTAAACTTGTTCTTAGAAAAGAAAGCACAGTCTGGAGTTGGGTATTTCCCTAAGTATACAGCCTGCAGGAAACTCTGCCTAGCGTACTTCAGCCCAACAGGTTAAAGTCTAGCAAAATTGTTAGCAGGAGAAGCAGGGAAATCCTGGATGACTTTAATATTGAGTAGTGCTTGTAGTGGCCTCGCTGCTAATAAGAAGACATAAACACACAAGTATGCACCCACACACCGAATACATGCGCATGCACAAGCACAATAATTAGCAGGACACTGGATGCTCTCTCATTTGTTTTACTTGTTCTTTTCTGTGGTGCTTATTCTTGCAGACAGTTCCCTTTAATCCTGAGTGGATGGAAACTGCAGGAGTTTGTATAAAATTGGTTCAAGTTTTCAGCCACTGAGAGCAGAACCTATCAGAAGGCCATGCAGAGGAATACCATGGCATTAATTGTGCACCGTGCTGCGCATACCTACTGTGGCAGAAGGTGACTCCCACTCCAGTGATGAATGACATCCTGAAAGAACTAGGACCTCCTCATGTTTCACCAATGCAGAATTGCTTAAAGCTTCATATTATGGCCTAATTCAAATTAATTGAATTTAAATGGTAAACACAGAAACATCCAAACAACTGAAATACAAAGCAAAGGAACCCACTGCAGTCACTCCTTTTTTGGAAACGTGGCAGCACCTTTGGAGGAAAAATCATGAGACATGGAGAAAACAACCCAATCGTTTGCTTATGGAAAGGAAAAAAAAAAGGTGCTTTTAAAAAAATTTTAAATAATCTAAGTGAAGGTAATGCATGTATTAGTAAGGGCTCAAATTTACAGAGTGAAGCAATAATCCTTCTGAGATATGTTGTCAATGTCAGTCTCGTGCTTTTTATACACATGTAAAATTCAGTGGAAACCATCTTAACTGTTTTCCTTCTTATTAAACAGTCTTCCAAAATCTATAATTCAGTGAGACATTAAGCAGTTGCTATTTGTTGCTATACAATCCTGTCCCACAAGCCCCACTGTGAATTCAGCGGGGCATTCAGCACTAGTGAGCTTTTGTTATCTGTAACTCTACATGAAAGAACTCGCATTTTCCTGCTAATGAACCAAACCCAAGAATAAAAAAGTTGTTCAGTATTTTAAAACCTTTGGATTGAAGCTCTGAGATTTCAATGTAGAGAACTGTTGAGATGCTCTCAAGTCCAAGTGTCTCTCACTGCTATGCGCCTGTATGCTTTTATTTCCTGCAGATGAACATATGCAAATTATAGCAACATTTAGACATCAGTAGCATAACACCACTAAATTCTGAGGGGGGATCTCAAATATTCAGTGAGTTGTATGTATATTAGGGAATTATGAGTTAAAAAGACAGACTAGACCCTTCAGTCTGAAGACAGTGAGCAATACAGGCTGCAAATGCGAGGTAGAAGAATCATACACTACATTTTGCCTTGTCTTCCTAGCATTGTCATTGCTCTTTAGGAGCCTTAATTTTGCAGAGTAATAACAAGTTTGGCCCTCACACAGTTTATATACTCATAAGGCAGCCAGCAGCACTCCAGTCACAGGCACTGACCTCAAAAGCCTCTTTGGACCTAGCGTGCACTAAGGTCCCAACATCTACTTTATGGCCACCTGAGAGTTTGTGTCATGGCTGCCACTGCCTCCTCTACATGAGCCCAGCTGGGCTTGAGGAACTCGGTTTTGTTCAGCAAAGTATTTGGCATTGCTCCTGAGATGATGAAAGTGTGAGGGACACAAGTTTGTAAGGGTTGAAGCATCTGGGCTGGATGTGGTGGCTGCAGCGCCTGGGG
>JAVSBS010017965.1:0-18015 GCA_033124195.1 Coracias cyanogaster
GCCCGGGTGCGGCAAAGTTCCTTCAGTCCCTTCTGGCCACCCTTTCTGGACTGTGCGGCCGGGCTCAGGAGGGGGGCCGTGGCATCAGCGAGGTGCGCGACTCCCCCGTTGTATTTTTCCAAACTATAGTCCGGCCCGCGACAGGGTCTGAGGGACAGTGCACCAGCCCCCGACATGTCTGAGGAACAGTGAACTGGCCCCCTGTTTAAAAAGTTTGAGGACCCCTGTTCTAAAGGGAAGAACCCACGAGCTGGTCTTTTGCTCTTCAACTCTTGGTGCAAAGAAAAGCTCCTAAGATCTTCCTTTCTGGCCATGCATCAGCTAGAGTAAGGCGATTCTTGTCTTCCGAGCAGCCAGTACATGCCTTCCTGTGCCAAGACCCCCAGGAAGTACCAGCCCAGAAAATATTGAGCATGAGAGCAGAGAAAGGTCCTTACCTGGTACATGCCCTCCTGGCTCAGTGCAGGGGTGTACATCCCGTATGAGCTCAGCATAGTCTCTGGTGGGCTGCCCATGCTCCCTGGAGCTGAGCTCGGAAAAGGGTGCTGGGCCATGGAAGGAACAGGGCTCAGCTGTTTCTCAGGAATAAGCTGGCACAAGGAGGCGGGGAAAAAACTGGAGTATGGAGCTATCTCTTCCTGGGACCCACTGCTGCCCGCTGTTTCCATGCTGCATAATCCATTCAGGTCAAAGTGCAACATTGGCACGCTAGGCCCTGGACCCAAGCAGTCCTGGTGCTGGGAGATTAAGTCTTGGCTGATGCCATGAAAACCAGGCTGAGATGGGGACCCCAGGAGTGGGGAAACATAGTCCTGCCAGGGGTTTGGGCTGCTGCTGGGAATGAGGTGTGGGGCGGGGTCAGGGCTGTGGCTGCACAACCCATTCAGCAGCAAGTGCTGGTGTTTTGGCTGGCTGGGTGGTCCCACATGGCTCTGGCACTGGCTGGGCAGGGAGTAGGATCGGTGAGCATCCTCTTTCATGGAATGCAGGGCTGGGAAATCACCCTTCAGCTGCTGAGCCCTGAGTGGCTCCTTCAGGCAGGATGCTCCTGGGGACAAGCTGGGTGCCTTGTCCCATTGGGTGCCCTGCGCTGGCTGGAGGAAGCGGAGCAGACCCTCCTCCCTACCCAGCCTCCAGTTCAAGCCATCAGCTGGCTCTTCTTCCTTGGCTGATGCCGGCAGCAGCGGGGGCAGCTGTGCCAGCACAGTGTGGAGGGGCTGTTCCCACAGAAGAGCAAGGGGCTGGCCAGGGGCCATGCCGGGCTGAAGCACATGCTGGGGCAGGTACTGCAAATCTTCATTCTCCACCTGGGCCTGGTACGTAGCAGTGACTCCATCTGTGCTCAGGAACGTGCCTGGCAGGGGACAGACCTGTTGTTCTCCCCTATGCTTGCTCACCAGAGTGGTGTGGATGTAGGAGAGAATCTCGTTGCTGGTGAGACAGTCATGCAGGGACAGGGTGCAGTCAGGGTCCATACTGACCATCACCATTTTCTCATCCAGCAGCAGGAGCTCCAGGTCCTCAGCATTCAACCCCAAGCCCTCCAATGCACTGAAGAGTTCATTATTGGAACAGCTCTCATCACTCTTAATTGAGAGTGAGTCCAGGGTGGCCAAGAGAGGGTCCTCCTGCTGCAAATCCACCTCCTCTTTGAGGCTGTTCCCCCTTGAAGAAACTGGAGCAGCACCCATACTCCAGGCATCTCTTCCTGCATCTAGCAAGGACACATCCTCGAGGTGGTCCACTAAACTGCTGCTGAAGGAGTGGTTAGGTGTGGGAGCTGGGTGGGAGGCATACGCTGCCTTGTCCTGTCGCATCATGGCACCCAGCAGAGAACCAGGGTCAACATCATTCTTTTGGGAGTGCTCATCACAGCTGTGGGAAGTCTTCTTGGACTTGCTGGTTCTCCCTTTGCCCTGGAAAGGGTCAGGGAAGCCTGGGAGAGGGTACATGTTTTGGTATAAGAGCGCCTCTCCTGTAGCAAAGGTAAAGGGAAGATGCATGGACCGTTTTTGAAGGTGCTCTCCTCCTTCTTCATCTCTGCAGGGCAGGAAGAGGAGACTGCAGCTTGCATGTGTACAAACACACCCCACAAAGTGCTTCTGCAATGGATAACTGTGATTCCTGCAAACCAAAGCCCCTTTGCTATGAGCAGCATGCATGTACTGAGCAGCACCACACATGTAGAAATTTATGTAGAAATACACACACACACGTAAATATTTTTACATACACACACACCTAAACCCACACATCTTTAGCATAACCAAGAGAATATTTAAAATGCAAAGGGTAGCAGAGCTCTCCCAGACAGAATCACACCTTTGTCCTGCTCACTTATGCTGCAGCCACCCCTTAGGATGGCGACGGCATCCACACAACAGCTACATCTGAGGTTCTTGCTGTTCCTGTACCCACACGTCCCTATGGCTGCTCAGGAACAGCCACCAGTCTCCCCAGGATAAGTCTGTTGCAATGTCAAGGACACTGGGGCAATGATGGGAGATACAGGGCAGTGCTCTGTGCTATCCCACGCTTGTGGGATAGCCTTACAGAAGGGGAAGCTGCTGAAGAGCATCAAAGCATAGTATCCTATGGGTACTCCTTTAAAAGGCACAAGCAGCAATCATAGAAATATAGAATGGTTTGGGTGGGAAGGGACCTTTAAAAGTCATGTAGACCAACTCCCTTGAAGTGAGCAGGGACATCTTCCATTAGATCAGGTTGCTCAGAGGCCTGTCCATCCTGACGTGGAATGAGGAATCAAACATCCTGCCTTGCTCAGGGCACCCCAGAGCCCACACCAATGGAAGCTGGCCTGTCATCAGCCCAGCCTGGGCTGACCCAGATAGCACTTACATGAGGGGTCTCTGAGTGACAATGATGTACTCGGGTTTGCCGTTCTTGTAGACAAGCCGCGCGTTGGCCTGCACCCACTTCCAGCGATTCTCCTTTGTCAGCAGGCGGAAGACCGTCAGGCCACTTTCGCCTGTCTTCATCACTGCCGGCAGAAAGCACGCAGGCCAAGGCTGTCAGTGCATCACCAGAAGCAGGGCTGTCTCTGGGGATGCTGCTGTTTCCAGCCAGGCTAAGCAGGTGAGGTCACAGCAGTAGCATGGCTGGCACACACAGGTGACTCTATCCCAGCTAAATACCCCTCACTACACTCCACCCCAAATTCCCTGCAGTGAAAAGAGCACCACAGCCAGGCATAAAGCAAAGCATCCTATGGGGAAAGAAATGCCAAGCTCGACGTGGCAGTCAACGGAGCTGCCCATAGTCCCAGCCCACGCAACAGCCTGAGAGGCAGGCACAAGCAACCAGAGAAGGGACTCTTACTCCTGACGTGGTTCTCAGCACAGTACAGCATGTCGGCAGCGTGGATGAACTGGTAGCCAGTGCCGCACATCCGCAGTTCCGCCTCGGTGTAGCCCAAAACAATCTTCCCCCTGCAGGAGACCAAGAAGGTGCCCAGCTCAGCGGCAGAGCCAGAGTGGGACATCACCCAGGCAGGGTGTGGAGTGGCAGGCAGGAAGCCTGCAGCATCACCCCTCAAATCAGCTCTGCTGCTTACTTGGCATCACACGCCAAGGGGGTGAAGTCCAGCTTGTGCTTCGTCCTGAAGATCATGTTCTTGGTTCGGATCTGCAGGATGGATGGGGACTGCAAGGGGGTGGAGATAGCGAAGAGAGCAAGCTGAGGTGGCAATGCAGACCCATCTTCAGACCATTTGTTCTGCCCATGAAGGAATTTCAGCCTGCCTTGAAGGTTTAAAGCCTGGGAAGAGAAGTTCAGTGTCACACAGAAAACTGGATGGAAAGAGATGAGAGGGAGGAGTTCTGCACAGGAAGCCAGCCATCTCGCTGCAGAATTGATGCAAATAATCCCTCCTGACTCATCCCTTGTGACTCCAGTGCTCCCCACTAAAATAAGACAGAGGATCAAAGGGATGCTATGCTGAGCTCCCCACAGAAGCACCCCACTGCCGTCTGGCAGTTGCTCACTACCAGCCTGAGACTCAGACATACATTGGCTGCAGGATTGAGCATATGCTGGAGCTGCATCAGGGCCCTGTGCAATGCATAAGCTTTGCATGGGGCTGCTGTAGCTGCTGTAGCATGGGGCTACATCACAGCCCCATCTGGAACCATAGCATTGGAAGGCCACAAAAATAGTCCAAGGGCTGGAACCCTTCTGCTGTGAGGATAGGCTGAGATGGTTGGGGTTGTTCAGCCTGGAGAAGAGAAGACTCTGAGAAGACCTTATCGCTGCCTTCCAGTACTTAAAGGAGCCTACTAGAAAGATAGAGACAGACTTCTTAGCAGGGTCTGTTGTGACAGGACAAGGGGTGATGATTTTAAACTCAAAGAGGGGAGATTTAGACTAGAGAGAAGGAAGAAATTTTTTACAGTGAGGGTGACGAGACACTGGCTCAGGTTGCCCAGACAGGTGGTTGATGCCTCATCCCTGGAAACATTCCAGGTGAGGTTGGATGGGGCTCTGAGCAACCTGCTCTAGTGGAAGATGTCCCTGCTCACTACAGGGAGGCTGGAATAGATGGCCTTGAAAGGTCCCTTCCAACCCAAACCATTCTGTGATTCTATGATTGCTTCTACACAAAGGACAATCAGGAATTTTCATATTGAGTTTTGAGACTAAAGCAGGATGAGAGGAATAAAACAGGGTTGCTACACCTGTGGTGATGAATGTAAGAACCCCATCAGCGTGCAGCAGAGAGAAGGAGGAATGAACTCCACCTGCTTGGTCTTAAGACATGCCTTTTAACACAAAAACCTAGCAAAACATGTGGAGAAAAACTACTTTTGTTGAAGATTCAGCATCTCTCAGAGGAGAGGAACAAAACCCACAGGATGAGGCTGTAGGTACAGACCAAACCTATGAAAACCAGCAGAAATATCTCCTTGTTGAGACAGGTAGGCACTCCACATGGCAGAAAGGAGTGCTGGGTCATTCAAGGCCAACTGTTATGCTCCAAGAGTGGCACTGACCCTCTGAGGTGAGCCTGCACCCTTCCTGCTGCGGAGGTCACAGCACGGGTCTCTACTTACCAGGAAGCCAGAGGAATTATCCAGGAGGCAGCGAAAGCGGCACACAAAGCTTCGTTCCAGAAAGGAGGAGTTTTCTGGGGGCAGCTGGTCCAGCTTGTAGGTGACAGCAGAAGAGCTGAGACTCTTCCCCTCTGTGGGAGAGAGAGACTGGGAAAGGAACAAGCAGGGGTCCCCAGCAAGGGCTGGAGGTCCCCAGCATTGGGGACTGCAGTAGTTTGCAGAGCACAGCAACAGAAACCCGTGGAAGGCCACAGTGTTTTGGATGAACCCATGGTTTGAGCCAGAAGGACGTAAGCCCCTACACAAAGTGATGGCAGGGAGCTGGGCTCCCCAGTGTAGTAGGGGAGCTACACACCTTGTGCCAGCCAGGACTGGGTGGCTCCCAGCCTGCACTCACCTTCTGGAGAAAGCTCACCCTCGCAAGCATGGGGTGGGTTGAGGGCCCAGTGGAGGTTGCGCCTAAATTCCTGCTGGTCCTCAGTGTGGATCAGCTCAAAGACACTCTGGTGCATGACATCTGTCTAGAGATAAAAAGCAACACATGAGCTCTGCAGCCTGTACCCAGGCACCAGTTTTCATGTCCTACCTGGAAACAGCCTGTCACAGCCCCAGTTGGCCAAATCTTAGGTCCCTTAGTTGACCATCAACTAGGTATCAACTGGCTGAATGAGGCTGGACACCTTCCACCAGAGCTCACGTTGGTGGGAACAGACAGCATATCTGGCTCTAAGGATCCCTTGCCCATGCTGGGCCAGACCTCCTCTGCCATCTTAAAGAGCCAGTAGCATCAGCAATACAGCTCTCCTCTGACACGCTCATCCTGGTAACATGGTGTCCTTCAAAATCCTAGTACTGACTTACGCAACGAGATGAAAACATGGGTTTGGGAACAAACCAGCAGCCAAGCCACCTCATCCCTACTCACAAGAGAACAAGGCACCTGTTCTCCAGGACTTGCTCCTGCTGCCCAGGTGGATAATGCTCATCTACCCCAGATGTTGGGGAATGCCAACTGTGTGAGAGCAACACCAAGCCACAATGACAAAGGGACTATAGGTAAGTCCCACTTCCCTGTAAATGTGACTTAGTGCCTTCCAGGTTACCTGGGTGCCCAGGTAAGCACAGAGCTCTGAAGTCTTATGGGATTTACCCAGGACTCACCCAGAGGAGTGGGTGCCCAAAGGCAACCTGGGCAGGAAACCCCAGACATCTCACCATGGCATTACACAATGGGGCCATGAACCTCATAATCTGTCAACGTGGCTGGTAGAAAGTATCTGTGGACTCGCAAAGTTGCTTTGACACCTCCCAGTGACCACATTTGGCAACGTGGGATCCAAATTCAAAAGACCAAGGAAAAGCCCCATGCAGCCCCCCAAGACCCTGTGACCTCTGCAGAGCTTCCTCCTTGCAGAGAACTTGGGGCTGTTGTTCACTACCAAGATAAAATCCACTCTGCAATCCCTCTCCAGCGAGTCAAGAGGTGCCCCACCAACCTGATGAAATCCCAGATAGTCCTGAATCGTATGCGAGGAGTAAAATATCAGTCCTTCTGACGTCACCACCAGCACAAATCCATTGAGTGCCTATGGGAGAGAGGAGATCAGCAGGTGCACACCATGCTCACATCACCCTTTTCTAGGAGGACATTCTCCTCAGACACTGGGTGCCCAAGTCCTGGCTGGTCTCAACTAGCAGCTAAGCCCCTGCCCCATGAAGAGAAAGACATAGCTCAGGAGACAAAGCATGGCAAGTCCTGGAAGGAAAAGAAGCCCAATGGCATCTCATTGTCCTAACGCTGGGTACTGCCCTGGATCTCACCTCCAAGGTACTGTGTGCAGTTGTGGGTGCCTCAACATAAGGACATCAAACTATTAGAGGGCGTGCAGAGGAAGGTGACCAATGATGAAAGGCCTCAGGAACAATACTTCTGAGGAGTGGCTGGGGTCACTTGGTTTATTCAACTTGGAGAAGACAAGGCTGAGGGGGGATCTCATCACCATCTACAACTTCCTCAATCAAGACAGTGGAGAGGGAGGTGCTGATCTCCTCCCTCTGGTGATCAGTGATAGGACACGAGGAAATGGAATGAAGCTGCGTTAGGGGAAGTTCAGATTGGACATTAGGAAGAGGTTCTTCACTGAGAAGGTGGTTGGCCTCTGGAACAGGCTTCCCAGGGCAGTGGTTATAGCACCAAGTCTGTCAGAGTTCAAGAAGCATCTTGATTATGCTTTTAGTCATATGGTTTAGTTTTAGGTAGTCCTGTGAGGAGCAGGGAGTTGGACTTGATGATCCTTCTGGGTCCCTTCCAACCCGAGATATTCTATGATTCTATGATTCTGATGCACTGTTCCATACAGCTTCTTTGGTTTCACATCCTTCCTGCAGGATGGGAACAGCACCAGAGACCTCCATCCTTGTGCCTGCCTCTATGCACGTATCTTGCTTTGGTGCCAGAGTACACGTGCCTAAAACCATCGGTTTTCACAGACCCAATGAGTTTGCTTTACCCAGCAGAGGTCAAGGCCTGCAACTCATGCTCAGATTTTTTTCTGCTCTGCCTTGCTTGAGTAAACTCCATCAACTGAAGGCTGGCTGGAAAAAGATGGGACTCAACACTGGCAGAGCTGTGCTCACCAAGAAAATGGACAGTACCTTCTACTGGGTTTCTCTGAGGTCACTTAGCACTTCTGTACAGCTGCCTGAGTGTATCCTAATCCAAACTGATGGAAAACTTTGCTTCCATCCCAAGACATTTCACACAGACTCAGATTTGGACATTTATACTCATCCTAGGCGAAGAGCAAATAAAAATCTCAGAACTGCTTGCAGAACAAAACCAAACACCATCAGGAACTGGTCCATTCTGGTATTCTGGTGGAAAAAAGCCTTTCTCACAACTGAATGCAAATAGCATTTCATGTCTACTGCATTTAACATTGGCCTGCGTCTACCTGGGTGGCTCTGCTCACATGGTTCCCATCCTCCCCACAGCCTGGGAGGGTCTTGGCAGCTGTGCGTGGCTTCAGATAGCACGAGGCTGGAGAAGCCGGGGGATGTTCAGCGGAGGGCAAAACCTATCACAGATCACTGCGTGCTGCCAGCGTTGGCTGGGCATTTCCTGCTGCTGCTTGGCCCACACAGATTGGGATATTCCTGCTGGTTTGGGAGAAACCTGCCCAGCTCCTGGCCTCCTTTGCATCCATCCTGTTCTTCCTGGGTGCTAGAGGAGAGGCCTGGAGAAGGACCACGGTGTGCCTGCCTGGGCTGTCCACAGGCAAGGAACAAAGCCTAGAAAGGTGTTGTCTCCATTGTCTGCTCCCTCTTCCAGAATTGCGCACCCTATGCTCAAAGTGCCAAATCTAACACTGCAAAGAGCCTTAACCAGTGCGAACAGAAAAGGTGAAAGATAAAGCATAAGAGTGGGGGGCTTGAAACCATAGTGAAAACATCTGATTTCTGAAAAGTCATTTCCTTCCAAAGCAGGAGGGAGGACAGGCTGACTCTGGTCCCTGGACTTGGGGGAAATCCACAGAACTGCTGGTTGATCTCAGAGTACCTTTTCATTTTCAGCAAATAAATCATAGAATCATACACTGGTTTCTGTTGGAAGGGACCTTCAAGACCACCTGGACATGGGCAGGGACACCTCCCACTATGGTCAAATGATTCACCCCAAACTCACACCCAGTGACACCCTGCTGCACTCATCCAGCTGGCACTGCACTGGCCTTCTGAAGCACCATGCAGCAGCAAAAGAACTAAGCATCGGTGTCGCCAGGGGAAAGGGATGTCTGCAGCCCTATCGTGCCCGGGATGCACACGTCATTCACAAGACGCTCCCAGACACAGTCCTCTTCCCCTAGAGCTCTCTCTCTGCGTGGGGCACAGATTCGCACCATGCTAACAGCCCACCCTGGAGCCCGAAACAGGCCCAGAGCTGTGCTCTGTTTTCACAAAACTAACACTCCAGCTACTTTGGTTTGAAGCACTAAGCCCTCCCCACAGAAAAGAGCAAGCACAGCCATCAATCTGAAGTCTCCAATGCATTTTTAATGTTACACAACTTACGTATTTCACAGTTCACTGGCCCTTCCATCCTCTCCTCGAGCTCCTGAACTGCAACATCAACATCCAAGGGAGCATTGCACTTCCTGGCAGGAATGGGCTGAGCTGCTTAGAGCCTCTGTCTCCCTCAAGACAGGCTCATTCCTACCAGCTTAACAAATCCAGGAAGTAATTTGGGTGTTTCCTCTGAGCCAGCAGCCCCAGGGCTGGCAGGTCACAACACGGTCACGACACAGGAGGAAGGACCCAGGATGCTGGCTGACAGTGTCCTTTGCAGCCAGAGGTCCATGAAGATCAGAAGGTGCAGAGGAGCTTTTATACCAGTTTGAGAGTGCAGCTGCTGTCCCAGGAGCCCTGGCTTTTCAGGTGGGCCTGCTCCTGGATGACAAGCTCTTCAAAGCACTGGGCTCTGTACCACAGAGAATTGCTTGCCATCTTTGGTGTAGTGCCTGAAACACTTAGGGATGCTCTCCTGGACCCTGCCAGTGCCTGTTAGCAATGTTCTTCTGTGCCTCAACGCCTGCCTGGGGCCAGAGTGTCCCCCTGACCCCAAGTAGTAGGCATCCCTCTGTGACTCAGTATTCCCAGCTCTGAAATGCTCCCTGAAAGACCATCAGTGGACACCTTCAAGCCAATGGTGCTGCCCAAGAACAAAGGCCATGAAAGCCCAAGGAAATCACCAGTTTAGCTTCCCAGAAGCCAAACAGTTTTCATTGCCATGATAGTACCATCTGGCGATCCGTCCCTAAGGGCAACACATCTTCGTGGGGATACTCCTGGCAGCAAAAAGCAGGAGTTCTCTAGAAGGCAGGGGTTCTCCTCAGTGTGGGCCCCAGAAGACCTATGGCTATCTAGAGCCAAAACTGTCCTGTACAGAGAATCACAGAATCTCAGCATGGTGGGAACTGGAAGGATGTCTGGAGATCATCTTGTCCAACCATTCCACTAAAGCAGGGTCACCCAGAGCAGGTTGCCCAGGATTCTGTCCAGGTGGGTTTGGAATCTCTCCAGGGAAGGAGACTCCACAGCCTCTCTGGACAGCCTTGTCCAGGCTATGGCACCCTCATAGCAAAGAATTTTTTTCCTCCTGTGCAGATGGAACCTTCTGGGTTCCAGTTTGTGCCCATTTGTGCCCAGTTAATACCACCAATGTGGCTGCAGACAGGGAAGCCAGAGTATCCAGCCCTGGCCTGCTTCCCCCACTTCCTAATGTATAGACATCAGGATTAATTAGGGTCCAGTGTGTAGTCTCAGCCAAGTCCAGCTATTGTTCCTGCCAACTCCTGTTTCATTGTCCAGGTCTGTGTTTCTCCCCCCTCGCCTTCCTTTTCTTCTGGGCACAAATGCTTTCTCTATTTACTGGGGTTGATCTCAATGTGTGGGAATCTGCTGCAGAGGTTAATTAGTGCTGCCCGATGCACTTTAACCCTTTGAGCAGCTTCGGGGGTGCCGGGAGCAACCAACATCTTGCAGCACACTGCCCTCCCTTAACTGCACAGACCAGCAGGCAGATTTAATACCTGGCAGCCAGCGGTGTGTACCTGCATCACTGGGCACCTGGGCAGAGGTAGTCCACCAGTTCTCAGCCTCACTAAGACCTTGGTGGTCCCCGCAGAAGGATGTTCATGCTTAACCTCCGTTTCAGATACCTTCCTCTGCTGAGATTACTGCTGGAAACAGTCTTGGTGAAAAAGGACAGACCAAAAAAAGTAAGGCTGGAAAGTCAGGGGAAGGGAAGGGAAAAGGGAAGAGAAGGGAAGGGATCAAGATGGACCAAGAGATGAGACAAAGGAAGTTTGGATGTCCAAGGTGTTAGACTGGGTGGAAGTAGTTTTATAAACATGTACAAGTGTTTCTTTGGGGCATGGAGGCAGGTCCTGAGCCCCTGCCATGCCCAACATCATGCAGATGGACACCCAGGAGAGTCAAATTTGAATGCAGAGCTTTTAACTACGAGGTTAGTACCTCTACAAGGATGGCACCAAACCCTGGGAAGAGTTGATAAGCAGGATGTCAATCCCCAGCAAGCCCTGCTCTGCACAGTTTTATTATATCCACAGTGGAAACCCCTCATTATTATTAATCATCTGGCACAATAATTATTACATTTACTGCTGAGTGAGCGTTTGGATAGGAGCTGAAGCGGAGCAGGACACTCACCCCACTCTGGGCGACAGCCAGGTAGGGGACGGGGCTGCAGCCTGTGCCTAAGTGCCAGGCAGGGAGGGCAGACCTGCATCCTTGCAAGACCTTGTGCTGCTGGAGCCTGACCTCTTCCTATTCAACGTGCACTGTTTGGAGACAGAAGATCATCTCCTGGCATCTATGAATCAATCATGGAAGCAACAGGCTCAGCAGCATCACCAGCATTGCCTTCAGCATCACCAAAGGAACCAACTATATGCCTCCCACAGAGCTCCTGGGATACATCCATGCACCCTATGAATATGGGCTGAACATATGGCCCATCAGCACCTATCTCTGTACTCAGTGTCATGCATCACTGCCTGGAAACCAGGGAAGACTTCCATGATGTTTTCTTCCATGTTTTCACCAGTGTTTGGACATCCCCTGTACTCAGCACTGGTGAGGCCACACCTTGAATACTGGGTTCAGTTTTGAGCCCCTCACCACAAGAAGAACATTGAGGGGCTGAAGCGTGTTGACTAGAGAAGGGCAACAAAGCTGGTGAAGGGTCTAGAGCACAAGTCTTGTGAGAAGCATCTGAGGGAACTGGGGTTGTTGAGCCTGGAGAAAAGGAGGCTCAAGGGAGACCTTCTCACTCTCAACAACTCCTTGAAAGGAGGCTGGAGTGAGGTGGGTGTCAGTGTCTTTTCCGGAGGAACAAGTGATATGGCATAAGGAAGAGGCCTCAAGTTGTGCCAGGGGAGGTTTAGGTTGGACATGAAGAACAATTTCTTCCCCAAACGATTGTCAAGCCCTGGCCCGGGCTGCTTGGGGAAGTGATGCAGTACCCATCCCTGGAGGGGTTTAAAAGCTGTGGAGATGTGGTGCTGAGGAACATGGCAGTGCTGGGTTAATGGCTGGATTTTATGATCTTAAAGATCTTTTCCAACCAAAACGGTTCTATGATTCTATTCCATGACTCTATGTCAGGCCCAGTGGGCCCATTTTGAAAACTACACTCAAAACACCTTGCTCTGTTTGGTTCCCATGTTACACCTATGGCCCATTTACACACGAGGACTGAGAAGCAAAAAACTGAATCTCCATGCTCAGAAGTTCAGTGCTGCTTCCACCAAGATGGAGGGTTTCTTACACATGGACAATTTACAGATGACAATTTTCTCAAGGAAGGATGGGAAAAGGAGAGGAGAAGCAACACAGTTTCTGCCCCAGGGACTTGAAGAGCTCTTAAACCTCTGCTGAGTTAGAAGCACTATGAGCTACACCCCATGAAAACACTGCTTCACCAAAACAAAATCATAGAATGGTTTGGGTTGGAAGGGACCTTTGAACATAATCTACTCCAACCGCCCTGCAGAAAGCAGGGACTTCTTTAACATTGATAACAGAAACGCCTGATCTTTGGGTAAAATTCAAAGGAGCTGGAAAGAAGACATGAGGAAAATCCTTCAAAGGCATCTGCCAGGGAAAGGTGGCCAGCGAGAAGCACTAACCTGCAAGAGCAGCTCGCCCTCTGGTACTGCTGCTGAGCCCGGAGCCAGTCCCTTGCCGCACTCTCCATCCCTCTCCTCTTCTTTGGCACCATGATTCTTTAGAGCAACTGCATGAAGCAAAGGGAACGGACTTCAGTGTTGCAGTGACACACACAAGCCACCACCATGAATGTCTGAAATGTGGACCTGGCTGCAAAGCTGGGCAGTGCTGTGCCAGGGGAAGCTGTGATGTATTTTGCACTTTGCTTCATCTCTCAGAAGAGTTTATTTTAATAGGACATTTCCCCACTCCCCTATATCCTCAACATCCCCTCCCAACCTTGAACAACCTGCAAGGTCTCAGGGCACGGCAGCAGCTCTGTTCTTGCAATTTTTTGCAATACTGAGCTAGAGTGGATCAGGTCATATGTGCCCTCACTCTCCAAAGGACAGCAGACCAACAGCAACAGACATCTACCCTATGCAAAAGGCACCAGAGCAAATCCTGCTCTTCTAGGACAAGAAACGTGCCACAATCCAGACAGTCCAGTCAATGATGTCTCATTACAGTTCAGTGACACAGCAGGATTGTTCAGTCAAATGAAGGGAAGCCACAGCTCACAGTGAGAGAAAAAACATACATAGGATACAAACACAGACACTTGAGGTTATAGGCAACTTATTGTAGTCCTGAGAAGAAAGACTTGGGGGTGCTGGTTGATGAAAAGCTCAACATGAACCAACAGTGTGCAAGTGCAGCCCAGAAACCAATTACATCCTGGGCTCTATCCAAATCAGCGTGAGCAGCATGTCAAGGGAGGGGATTCTGCCCCTCTGCTCTTGGGAGACCCCGCCTGGAGTATTGCATCCAGCTCCGGAGGCCTCAACACAAGAAGGACATGGACCTGTTGGAGCAGGTCCAGAGGAGGGCTGGAACCCCTCTGCTGTGAGGACAGGCTGAGAGAGTTGGAGTTGTTCAGCCTGGAGAAGAGAAGGCTCCAGGGAGACCTTATTGTAGCTTTTCAGTACTCAAAGGGGTCCTATCAGAAAGATTTGGACAGACTTTTTACAAGGACTTGTAGTGACAGGACAAGGGGTAATGCCTTCAAACTGGAAGAGGGGAGATTTAGATGAGATGTAAGGAAGAAGTTCTTCACTCTGAGGGTGGTGAGACACTGGAACAGATTCCCCAAGGAAGTTGTGGATGCTCCATCCCTGGATGTGTTCAAGGCCAGGCTGGATGGGGCCTTGTGCAACCTGGTCTAGTAGGAGGTATCCCTGCCCATGGCAGGGAGGTTGGACTAGATCTTTAAAGGTCCCTACCAACCCAAACCATTCAATGATGCTATGATAATAGAGATCAACATACAATAAACACAGATGAGAAAGTCCAACAGTCAGTTTAACTAAAGATGTGTTTGCAAATTTTGTACTGCACTCCCCAAGAGAACAAATCCTTGGGATATTTTAGGGCGGATAATACGTAAAGACTAAAATGACAATGAGCCTGTGCATGGCAGGCCTGACCAGGAGCCAGTGGCTATCACTTGCTTCTTGCAAGTACCCTGAGGACAGAGGACACCAGGATTTAGCCTCTGGTAAAGCAGCTGCTCCTACCTCAGAGGAAAGGCGTGATGCACCAGCAGCAGCTCCCATTGCAGCCTGCTCGATGCACACCCCTGCTCCTGCTCAGACAGAGCAAAAGCTCTTTTGAATTTGCCTATCTCAGCTCCTGTGCTACACATGCCAAGGAGCTGCCATGCTGAGATGCAATGGGAGTGTCAAGTGGATCCTGGAAGTAATTTAACAACCTATAAAGCTGTCAGTGGAAGCAAAGTCATGAGCCGAGACAGAGCAGCAAGTCAGAAGGCACAAGGCACTAGCCACCAGCACATAAACAAAACCATGCGCTGTAATGTTTGGCTCCCCTTGTGCTTTGCCAAAGCGGCTGGTGAAACTCAGCTCCTCCATCTGCGTGGAGCAGATCTGGAAGGATCTCTGTGCCTGAAGAAGCTCATGGGTGAGCAGCTTCCTAGCCACTGCAAGAGGTGGATGCTCCAGACACATCTTAGGCTTCCAGGACCACGAGGGCTGAAGCTGGACCCAATAGTGCCCATGCTGACAGGGCAGCCATGAGCAGGACAACTGGTTTGGTCTACAAAGTAGAGTCCCTCCATCTATCAGCACTTCTCTGCTGGGAAGGCAAGCAAAGAGCAAAGGCACACCATCCCCTCTCCCACTGCCAGGGCTCACCTTCATCCTAAAGTCCTCTGCATCCTCAGTGGACGCTTGCCAAGTACTGGCTTGCAGACAGGTGGGAACAAGGAAGGATAGAACAAGGAGGGCTGGAACACCTCTCCTATGAGGACAGGCTGAGAGACTTGGGGTTGTTCAGCCTGGAGAAGGGAAGGCTCTGGAGAGATCTTATTGCCACCTTCCAATACCCGAAGGGGGCCTACAGGAAAGCTGGGGAGGGACTTTTTAGCAGGGCTTGTAGTGACAGGACGAGGGGTAATGGCTTCAAGCTGGAAAAGGGGAGATTTAGATTTAAAAATTAGGAAAAAGTTCATCACTGTGAGGGTGGTGAAACACTGAAAGAGGTTGCCCAGGGAAGTTGTGGATGTTCCATCACCGGATGGGTTCAAGACCAGGTTGGATGTGGCTTTGAGCAACCTGGTAGTAGAAGGCGTCCCTGTCCATGGCAGGGGGGTTGGAACTAGATGGTCTTTAAGGTCGCTGAAGTACTAAATATTCTATTATTTTATTACACTGTGGTCTGCAGATCCTCACTGGTATGCACATGAGGCTTTGGGGACAAAGGGACCATCCCATCAGGCACAGGACCATCCTAAAGATCGACTCTGCTCCATAATCAAAGGCAAAGCATGCCCCCATTCTAATACTGCTTTTAATTAAAAGAAGAAAACCTGATATAGCAGCCAAACCCCTGCTTCTGGGAGGTCCAGGAAATTCCCCTTGGGCTCAGCCTGCACAGATTATTTCAGGAGCTATATGAACACTGAGCGGCTGACAGCCTGGGATTAAGGTCATTGCACGTGTTGTACAACAGCAGGTCGGTCCCAAGCTTGCCAGGGTGGACATGCGCACATCACTCTGCCCAGGCAGGGTCTCGTGGCGTGGACAGAGCAGGTTTCTGGCAACCCCCTCTAGCAGCTCGCTTTTCTGATCCCTGGGAGCAAAATGTAGGAGCTATGAATTATTAAAGATCTTCAGTCCTCCTCTGATAGCTCCCAGACTGCTGCACGGGGGGTGCAAGATAAAAATAAACCTGAATGGTAGAAGAGCAGCTAAAGGGTGCTGCCCTCTGCTCTAGTCTGGTTTAATGGTTTGGTATTTCCCTGCAAAAAGAAAATGCAATCGCAATGGCTGCCTAAAAATAGACTTTGCTATCGGCATGTGTGCAGCTCCTAGGCTGCACGGACAGAGGAAACACACATTAAAATCAGAGGATGGCCCACTGTCCTCTATGCAGAGGCTGGCCACCAAACCCAGCCTGCTTCTGCAAACAGGTTTGAACCACCATGGCTAAGGGGCTGCTCTTGTATGAACCAGAATGCCCATGGGGGTTCTCCCCTTGACCTTCACCAGACAGCGTGTTTTCCATCTAAGCTACCCAAGGAACCCCAAAGATGACCTGCTCTGGGCTGCAGACATGTCAGGCTGGCCTCCCGCCTGGTGTCCCCTGGCTTTGTCTCTCCGTAAATAGCCCCACGCATCCCCTCGGGTCAGCAATTCAGCACAACTGTCATAGTGCATCAGGCTGACAGAGCAAAGACAAGCTGGAAAGCAGCCCTCCACCCAGCATCCTCCCTGCCTCCAGTGCTCCCCTCCCACCCAGCCACCCCAGGGGAAGTGCAAGGAAGGAATGGGGTAAGCTCAGCACCAGGGAAAGGTGACCTTCCCAACACAGCGCTGCCTTCACGCTGGGGAGGGAGACAAGGTGCAGTCTTAGCCCTTACTTCATAACTGGGAATGGGCATTTGTAGAAAAAAAAGAAAACAACAAAAACCCAAGACTTTTGCTGGGGTCCCTCACTCTGGCCACTAGCATCACCTTTGCTGGTGGCAGCTGTGGAAGGAGGAAGGTGAAGAGAAGGAAGCTGGTCACCTAAAAGCAGCAAGGCTTGCACATTTTTCCTGCTATTTCTTCAAAGGAAAAAAAATAGCTTCTGCCAGGACCTGCAGGTGATTTTACCACAAAAAGCCTTTTAGTGGAGAGGAAGAAAATGTCTCCTTGCATGGCCTCGTCTCCGAGGAACAGGCTCCCTGCCCACATTGGCCTCCCCAGAGGAGGAGCACGCTTTCTGCACCATGGTGGTTCTCACGCACAGGTCCCAGCATTGTTCCCCAAGTCTCTGCTGCCTGGCCCTGGTGCCATCACTCCCTGGGAGCAGGAGGGCTGAGGGGCCAATGGGGTAGGATTCCTCCCTCCATCTCCATTGAGGATACAGTGCTTCCTGTGGCGCCCAGACTGGGAAGCTGTTTCACATGATGTTGAAAGGACACCTCACCACCTACCAAGTTTGCCAGTGAACTCCTGAACCTGCCAAAGCTTTGCAGACCTGAGAAATCACTGCACCAACAAGCATTAACATTTTTGAGAGGATATCTCCTAGCCCCCTTCCCCCCACACAGTGAAACCTGCAAGTGGGAGCAGAGTTTCCAGAGCCTGCAAATGAGGAAAATGAGATGACTCGGTCCCAAACCAGCTTCAGGTGTTGATGCAGGTGAAGCAGCAGAAGGAAACCCAACTGCTTCATGGCTCTTCAAGAGCAGTGAGGGGTTGTGTCTCCTCATTATGTTTAAAGGAGCTGAGGAAACATGGAACCCAGCTGAAAGTGATGGTGGGGGGGATGCTAGGGCCTGAGCAATAGGCCCTGAATTAAAGTTCACATATGGATGAATCTCACAACCGGACCGTATGACTGAAACCAGCAGAGGATTTTCTCTGCTGGGAAATTAGGTGATTAGCTGCGAGAACAGACGCACAGCTATCCTGAGAAACAGACCAAAGCAGATAGAGGTGCCTCCTCCTCTTTGCGTTTCTTCCCAGGCTTGGCTGACCTTGGATGGAGCCCAATAAGGAGGAAAAATAGCAGGTGTCCCACTTTTGAAGTTATTTTTGAGGATTGCCTATGCAACCCGAATTTTTTATCCAAAAGCTGGCTGTGCTTGTAGTAAACTTGCAAAAAGCTGACCTGCGGGTGGACGCCCCCTGCAGGGTTTTCCCCCGCGCGG
>JAVSBS010017967.1:5486-31135 GCA_033124195.1 Coracias cyanogaster
CCGCCACCAACTGGATTTAACTCCATTTACCACAACTCTCTGGGCTTGGCCATCCAGCCAGTTTTTAATCCAGCAAAGAGTGCACTTGTCTAAGCCATGATCTACCAGCTCATGAAAGGTTGCTTTTCAGTGTTTTTATAGATTATTAAATTACCCATAAAACTCATAGACATATATACATGCCACTAATATGTGTAACTGTGAAAAACTGATCTAATGGTTTTGATGAGAGATGGCTGCAGAGGTACTTCAGGGGTTTCCTACAAGACAAAACATGTATCAAAACTTCATGATTCCAAGAAGTGCTAACTACTCATTAAGCTATGTCATCTTGCCCAAATCTAAAAACAAATGCAAAATCCAAATTACCTTCTAATCAATTGCTGACATCTATTCTGACAAAATATATATTCAGTCTAGTAATAAGGAATGTCTGCATGGCAATGTCAACCTTCACAAAGAGAACTCCTGCAAAAAGTAAATCCTAGTAAACAATAAAAAGAAAAAGATAGCTAAAATCCAAGCAATTTAATACTAAAAAACAAGTAATTTTTTGGATGCTTGTATAAGATGATTGATCTTCAATATTTAATTTTAAATAAAATTACTAATTAAAGATACTAGCTAAAAGTATTAAAATTCCATATAAAGAAAGTGAAAGCTAGGAAAATAATGAGGCTTTTTTGGGGGTAAATGGGATGCTTTTATTAAAAAGCCATCCTATCCAAACCATATGATGCAAGACTTCTGAGACTTCCAGACTTCAAATATATGAAGTATTCCAAGAATATGAAGTAGTCCTAGTACTTAGCAAGAAATAGAAACCTCATATCCAAAAAAGAGAAAGAAAAAAAATTTCCATGATCTTGAGCAACTACACACTCACAGATTTTTAAGATTACACAGTAAATTTATTGATTGTCCGAATGGACATTGTATAAACACCATGATGGAATTTCATCACTAGATAGGGAATTTAAATTTCTTGTAAAAAGAGTCTTTAACTTTGAAAAATTATTCTTAAATATAGAATGCTAATACAGTTATAAATATTAGGTAGTTGTTTCCCCTCTTTTACTTTTGGAGCTTGATCATTTTGGATATTTACTTGCAACAGAGATAGGGCACAAGTATGTTGTAAGTGGTATAAATGCTTTTAATGAGAAATTATTAACACTACTTTTAACATAGAAAATTTAGTCTTTCTCGTATTGCTCAAACAGAAAAACAGTTTCTTTCTGACTATCTGGCCACTACACAAGTCAATGGAACATTCTTCTACCACTGAAAAGATGTAAGTCAAACCTCTTTAGGATTTATCATTTTCAGATTTTAAACTCTTTTACATAGATTTTAATTAACTTTTGTAAAATGAGATTGAATCTAATTTTGAAATCTAATTTAATTAAAACTAGATTTTTTTTTTGTTGTAACACTGTAAATAGGAAGTCTCACATTACTGTTAAATATGTTGAAAACTCTAAAATAACTGACTGCTTGCTTTCCTGAAGAACAGCAAATTGTTGGCAGTTTTAGTCAGTTAAATGTTTCCCAAAAATATGTTAATACTTCTCTAACTAAGTACTCCTAGTTTACTTCATATTTGCATACTGTTGAATTTTAAAATATTCTTCAGAAGGACATGGCACTAACATTTTTGGAGACAACAGAGTAAAGGAGTAGGACCTGCAATCTCATCCTGTGTGGCAGTTCTTTACCTCCACTTTGTGTTTTGCTTGTAACACTTTCACAAGTAAATTTGCTTCTTTCTGAAACTGCTGAGACACTGGTCTTGTTAAACTAAAAGAAGAAAGCTCCTTCAAATTGAAGATTTCTATGAGTGTTAAAGATTTTCAAAGACTTTAGGAACAAAGGCAGGCAGTTACATGCAACCAGTCTGTTAAAATTACTTCTCTTGAGCATAAAAGAAGGAAAGGATGTCCCTAAGAACACTATTAATAGGACGTATCATAGTAGGGGAGTAGACAATAATACTTTGGGGCAGAAATTGCCTGCTAACAGCCTGTAAACAAGGCTTCCTGTCATTTCATGTCTGCTCATGGTTCTGGGCAACACTTCATTTTGTCTAATTGGGGACTGGATAGGTTGAAGGTTGCAGGGAGCTGAAGATTTATATGCTTTGGCCCTTTTACTAAAATCACCTCTATCACCTCAGTCTCCCGCCATTTTGAGAACAGCAGAGTAAATTGCAGAATATTAAATAGGCTTGAATTTTCTGGGCACTTTAAATAAGAATAATTTTTGTGTCTGTATTCTGATGGATCATCTCAATAACAATCAGCAGATTAAATCGGTCATTAAATGATGACAAACAAAGGTTAAAAAAAGACATAAAGCAGACTCAAATACCAGTTCTCCCACAATGCCATGCCAAATTCTTCCCCAAGCTAAAGTGGGAAGTACATTCTCCTTCTGCCAGGTGACAGTGTATCCCAAATCTTTCAACCGATTAACTTCATGTACCCATAGCTACATCATACAATAATGCATAACCCATTAGTCTGAAGGATTCCCCTATAAAACCATACTTCCCTTTTTTTTTTTTAATCACTTTTCTGGTCCTACTCAAAATGATTTACAGGTTTTTTAAGAAAACTTATTTTTGTATCACTCTTTCTGAAAGGTCTCTTCCTCCAGCACAGCCTTACATTCCTCACTAGACTTTATCTTTGTTGCCCACAAGCTCTCAATCAGCAGAGAAATCACCTTGTGGTTGGATTTTCTTGATGAGAGATTTGGTCAATCATCCTGCTCTCCTAGGTATTTTGGAGGATAAATGACAAAGTTTTACTAATACTTAAGATTTGGGCCTCTATACAGGGCCCTCGTCACAGGCTTGACAGGGTAAATGAGCTCTGAGCAAGTCACCAGCACTGACATCACCTGATAGATACACTTAGCAGCTCAAGAATATAACCAGAAATGGAGGAAGGTCACCTTCTATTCTCTCATTCTTTTTCGGAGCACTACAACACTACAACTGAAGTTCGTTTAGATCTTGCCCTTTGTCCACTAAGCCATATGCTTCTAATATATATAGCCTGAGAAGTGATATATAACTGTAATTCCCCAATCACTCAGACATTTCTGGGGCATATTATTTCCCATTCTTAAAGGGCAACTCTCCCCAGCATTCCAAAATAACTTCTTCTTAAAATGTCCCATAACTTTCCTACAAATCCTGTAGCAGCAAATCTGTGCCAAGGAAGTGGTTTCAAATGAGGTACTACTCTATACCTTTCAGAGCTATTTTTTTATGTCATTATTGGTGCTTAACAACAAATGGTTTCTCCTTTCATTTTCATGGCACAGAGTTCTTGTAGCAAAAACAATGTTTCAGCTGTAAAGAAGTACATCAGGATGATTAACAAAATTTGCATCTTTATGACACAAGCAAGCTATTACTCAGGTTCTTCAGAAGTTCCTGGAACGTGGAATTCAGAGAACCAAATACTGGGGTTTATTCAATAATTCAGCTCAAAAATATCAACAAGATAACTGGGCAAACTATATACAAGTACAGTTTTCTCTTACACTTTTCTTTTGCAGTCTTGGTAACTAGGAGTTTTACTACTAGATGACAAATTCCAGACTGTATGAATTTGTTTTTTCAAGTGGTAAACTCTTTATTTGTATTCAATAGCTCTAAGAGAAAACCACATGGATGGCAGTACAATGGAGACAGCTATTTTATTAAGATGTCGAGAACAACAGTACAGCTATAATTCATTGTGGAATTTCCATACATTTTGTTGTGAAAGGGATGACAAGTTGATGATTTTGCCATAAAACTGTCAAATACAGCAAACTACTCAATAAGGGCATTTTTATGGAGAGGCACAGAGACACTCAGACTCTTTTCAGATTAGTTCAAGTGCAGCTCTCCTAACAGCCAATAATAAAATATAGCTTTTATTTTTTCAAAAAAACTCCACAAACAAACAAAAAACACACCACAAAACAAAAATAACTCTTCTGAAGACATCCTCTATAAATTATTCATACATTCATGGACTTGGTTTTAAAAACTGCCAAATAAAATTTCAAAAGGAATCATTTGGTCCCATTGCATAATTCTTGATCAGAATAGTCTTCATTGAAAAGACTGTATTTATTCCTATTATTTATGTATTTAATGTGGTAAAACTTAGTTAACCTCTCAAGTGGTATTTTGAGACCTCACTACATTTCACACAATTGCTGAAGAAAGATGTATGTTACTCTGGCTTCTTATAGCGGTGAAAGGGAGATTCTTTGGTCAGTAAGAGATTATTTCAGCACAGAGTTCTATAAATACTCATTTTCATACTTCCTTTATTGCTTACACAACCAGAAACCACATTACAAAATTGAGATGTAAATTACTAGCAAAGTAAAAATGCAGAAGAGTTATTCAACGCTATCTTTTGCATGTGTGTGAACACAGCGGTAGGAAGGCCTGCTATATAAAGTTTCTTACATTTCCAGGATGCAGCAAGATCTAAAATAGCCTTTGTAATTACTTCAGTATTTCTGATTCTAGGACCGTAAGTTTGTTATTATCTGTCAGCATATTTCTATATTGACTTGTTACACCTATATGTATTCTACATATAGGAACCTTTGGAAAATAAAATGAATTTTCAAAGTTTAATTATGTTACTACATTCAAAGTTGCTTATAAACTCATTCAATTTAAAGAAACAACATTTTCATCAGCAGTAAAGCAAAGTGTTTTGGAGATGTGATGCATTATGTAGAGAAAGACGTTATTGTACAGCATATGGTTCTGTTAGAATAGAATGCTTTAATGAGGGCATTAAAAGAGTGGGGAGGTATCTTGCTTTTTCACACAACTTTTCCTCAAGACTAAATGTAATTATTATTCCTATGTTTTCTCTAATGTGTAAGTAGTAAACAAACTATGATTTATATAGAATAAACAGAGATTTAAATATAGCATTATGTAAGCATAAGACAAGCTTTGCTTTCTAGACCTGACTTCTGTTTCTGTAGAATAGCCCCTGCAATTTCATACAGATTATGAAGTAAGGGTACAGAAAAAAGGTTCAATTGCATGAGATTATCTTTAATTTCTGTTATTATTTCCAAGAGAAAGACTAAACCTATGCAATACTAAGACATTTCTGTTGGAAAATAATCTCATGATCATTGATTTTTTGGAAGTTCTTCATAGAGGTTCTCTAACAAACATCTTTTGATTTGCTTGATTTTCTATAAAATGTTTACCTTGTTTTTATAAATACTTTAAAAAGGCAGTAATAGTTCTAAATATAATTTAAAGTCAAGACTTTAATGAGTATGATATACATATTTCTGCAAGCGGAATGACTCAAGAGTTACCAATGTTAGCACAGAAACTGAGACCTTTATCCCAGTTGTTGGCACACTGAGCCATCCTGTGACAAAGATCCTAGCTATCTTGGAGGGTAGCTATGAGTCTCATTTAGTACTTACAATGTATCTGTTCAGTGATATTGGCCAGATTATGGTATTGGGTTTTTTCACTAGCACCTCAATAGCAAGAGGCAACGAGCAACATATTTGTACAAACCATCTCATCTTCTCATCTTTTTACTTTTCAAATTGTGAGATCTCACGGTTCAGCCTAGGAAGAGGTAGTGCACTAGATATAATCAAGTCTATCAGCTCCTACATGACAGGCCAGCGTGTCACAGGTCTGCACTCCCTTTCCTTCATGACGGGATCTGATGCTTTTCGCACCTGAGAGTGATATTACAGAAGGCTGCACGTGAGAGTGGTACAAAGCTAGGGCAGAGGAGCATGAATGGCACAACACTGATGCTCAGGCCACAAAACTGGATAGATCTGAATGAGTGCTAATAACTGCTAAGACATAACCATGATAACGTATTTATATTCATGAAGAGGGAAGAAGACACAGGAAATGGGAAACAGCGTGCAGGTGAGGTGTCAGGGACTACTTGCAGCAGGACTCTGGTGCAAGGTCCAAGTATAACCAAGGGGATGCTCTCTAGGGCTGTGGGAACTCGTGGGCCTTAGCAAGCGGAGCAGGTTCTCTAGTCAAGGGTTCAGCTCTAGCCGCGAGCAAGATTCCCAGGGGTGGACTTGGGACAACACCCTGGGTGCAGTAGGCTGGGCTCAGTATGTGCTGGACAGCAGAGCAAAAGAGCTGCTCTAGGTGGGAGCGCTGCACAGCACAGCAGGCTTCAGAGGAGCTGTGTTTGTTAGAGAGCACACAGCTAAGAGAGAACCCCAGCTGTGCTGGAGAGAAGGAGCCTGTGTTCAGGACAGCACAGCACTGTGAAGGGGTGTGAGGGGTGATCTACCCCCAGGGTAGCTGCCGCAAGAACAAGCAGATCCTGTCTGTATGGGTATTCAGCAGGCCTAAGTCAAGCCAAACAGAGCAATCTCCATCTTCTTTATAAAAGATAGAGGGGGGAAAAAAAATAATGCTATTAAAAACATAGAAATTACTGTTTTTCTTTTGAATAAGTACTTTAGGTGACAATATGCCACATGTACTATATATTCAGAAAAACCTTACATGTCACATTCTAAAGTCCTAGCATTTCTTTTTCCCATGGAAATATTATCAACTCCTTGAAATTCAAAAGTAATAAATATCTCTTGAATAGTGTTTAGTACTACCTACAACTGTACAAATATAAACTAATTAAGCATGAAAAAAGCTTCATTAATCTAGTTTGCTGCCTCAGAAGACTGGATCAAAAACGGCCCTGATGATAATTTATCTTCCACCCTTGCAGAAAGGCAGACCCTGTACATTCTAGCAATAAATATTTCATTTACTTTGAAACTATTCCATTAGCAACAACAGGATGATGTTAGAAGATGCTATACTACAGCAAGATGTAGAAAGAACAAAAAGGGACACGACCTGTATCTACTGCATCATAAGTTGCTCTTTTGCTGTCAAGGATATTGACAGCTTTAGCATAGAAAATTAATTGCTAAATCACAGCAAAAATGAACCTTGTATACTTTAAGTTCAAAAGCAACTAATCATTTTGGAAATTCTTATAGATAAAAACTAAGAAACCATCGTGTATAATATATCCACCACACCACTAGCCACAGACGCAAGATGTGGGTTACCACATACTCATTCATTATGTACAGTCTGATAGCTTGCTTTCCCTTTTTCTTCTGTATGAGGAAGAAGCATTTAATCTATCTTAGAAGGCAATTTCACTTAAAGCGAAGTACAATTTTCCAACAGAGCAAAATTTAGTCATGCATACAATTCACATGAGGGCATATAGGAATTACGCATGCTTTTCATGTAAAGTCTACAATTCTTATTATCTTCAGAAGACTTATCTCGGAATTAAAAATTAAAATATACTAGAAAATACTGATGGGAGTACTACACATGTTGGCTTTGAATAAGTGCTGTAAAGTTGAGGTATATATACACACTTCATCTGAATTCAGCAGAATATGTGATTCTAAAATTAATTTGCATGTCAAACAGGAACAGGTTCTTATGTAACATATAAGTGCTATCCATTTCTTCTCAAACTTCAAATAAAACAAATAGAGCTTATCTCTCTCCCAGTAATATGTTTCAAGGCTGAGAAGAGAAAGCAATTAAACAAGGTTACTTCACATAGGATAAATAGTAGTCTAAATAGCATCTGTCTGTACTACTAACAATGCACTACAAACATGCAATGTGGTTTTGACATATTATGGAAAGGATTTTCCATATGGAATAAAAAGAAAGAGGCAGTGTGTGTATATGTATTTCAGTTACAGGGATAGAGAATTTTAACCTCTGTATACACCTCCGCAATCATCAGCTTCAGGCAGCAATCCCTCAACTCCACGCCAAGATGTACAGAACAGTTTGCATGCACCTAAAGTGAACTGGCTGTGTCCATACACAATGTATTTGTCCCGGATGTTCTCAAAGTTCCACAGGTGACCTCTAGTACCATAAGACACTCATTTTTTCTAGTTTTTAGTCCTGAGTACTCAAAATAAAAACTGACGATATATAACAATCCACCACAGTGGGCTGCTTTTATAGGATGACCTTGACAGTGTCTTTCATCATGTAGTGAAGGGCATAAGGACATGCAAGCATCCAAGGGTGACAAGACTACATCTTCTATAGACTTCTTCTAAAACTTAATCTACTAATTTTTCCACTTTAGACACAGCCAGTCGGTTCATTCCAGAAAGGGAAACTAGAAGGAAGAACTAATACAGATTAATACAGAGCATCATCAGACTTGTGCGTCAGCTGAGGGGAGATGAAAGGCTGTGGCTGTACTACAGGGGATGAAGTTGAAAGCTTCTCACAAGCCTACAGCTATACTCTGTTAATTCTTTCTTTTCCCTCCTTGTTTAGGAATAAATGTATTTCTTTATCTATAGTGATCACATTCTGTATTTTCTACAATGTGCTTTCACTATGAAGACAAGCAATATGAAATTAAGGTGAAAAATTTGAAATATATGATCACCGACTTTCATTTACAATTCTTCTATACGCAATTTGGAAAATGTTATGCTTATCAGGTATTACAACATTTTCCATATTTGCTGAAACATCATACGATAGCAGGATCACCACTTACTGCGGTCAGTAATTATTGTTCTGGCCTCTTGATTGCTCGTCTTGTTTTTTAGATTTTGTGCTGCAGTAATTAGTTCATCCAGTTGGGGACGTCTCTGCTCCAGATCCTGTAGTACTGCCTAGTTGCACACAAATACAAAAATAAAACAAAGAAAAAAGCATGTAGAGCTGTTGTGAAGATGATGTACAAGGACTTTTTTTTTTTTGTGCCAGTTTGACTTAAAGCAGAAAGATTGCTGTTTGAAACAATATGAAGAATTTGCATTTGCATTGCATGGTCTAGACCTCCCACATATTGTTGTTAGTCTTGATATAAAAATACCAAGTATAACTTCTAATAATAATTTTAAACAACCTATAGAACTAAATATAAAATAACAATCATTCCTTATTTTTCAACTCATCAAATTATGCAAGGGTAAGCTGTTTTCCTCTATAAAGACATAGAAGGATACTATTCTTCTATATTCACTTCAAGTTTACAGTGCATTTTTAAAAATATATAGGAGTTTACATTCTTACCAGATTAGGCAGGATTTTCCTGCCTAACTCAGGAAGTTTAATCAATAATGTTTGTTTCTTAATATTTTAAGATTGTGTAATTACTATTGTGTAATTTTTGTTTAAAGCCGATGTAAGACTGTTAATGTAAGAACGTTACTTTTTCTGTCATGACACCTTACCTAGCAGAAAAGTAATTAACACAATAATTTATGTTAGCCCAGAAGATGGACAAAGCAGAGGCAATCTGACTAGGAGTAAGAAGCAGATCTGGAGTTTCTTACTGAGAAAAAGATGGGCTTCAAAATAATGACTCATGGTCTTTAGGAAGTAATAAAGGCTAAAATACAATAGCTTTATCTATAATGAAAATGGGAACTCAAGGAAAATAGGGCAAATAAGATTTATACATGTATTAGTTTAATTCATTTTGAAGGATTATGGAGGAGCAAACAAGGCATCAGTTCAATGGTTACCCAGATAAGAAACATCCAAGCATGTAAAAGACACTGACCAAATCCAGCAACTTACAGGCGCAATCACGTAGCTTCCAGAAAAGGTCCTCCTGAGATCTCCCAGTCTTTGCAGTTGGAAGTAGCAATATTTATTACTAAACTATGAACAAATGACTTTTTTCTCCCCATAATTTTGAGTCACCAGAACAGAACATTATGCTGTCAGACAGCTAGCAGGTACAGTGTATCAGCTATGAAACTGACAACAAAGGTCAGTGCAGGATTTTTATTTTTCAGGCTTTTTATGTGGACAGTGGTTAGATAATCTGTCAGCAGGCTCACCTGATGTTGACTCTGTCTTTTGAGTATTTTCATTGCCTTAAAAGTCTTTCCCCCTCAAAATTCTTTCATTCTAAATAATCATACTTTATTTTACCAAGCTGTTATTCCCTGACTGTACTGGATGGAAAAGACCTGCAGAGTCAGATCTTAAATTTGGCCCTCCGATCTGAAAATACAGTTACATAATTTCACCAAGTTGAAGATGAGAGAAACTTTTGTTCAATAAGATTAACAAAAAAGCACAAGAATATAACTTCCAGTAACTACAGCATGTATCATCAAAAGCAAGCTAAAAGCTCCACAGTTTCATTTTTGTTCAGTTACAGACTCTGCAGAAAGAAAAGGTAATTTTCAAGATACACATCTAGCTACATTCTGTGAAATTCTTGCCTTTAACTTCTGTATCAGAAATTCTTTGAAAATCTATTATAACTGACTTTCTAAACTCATACCCGGAAGTTTGGATGGTATTTTTTCACTTGTATACTGATTGCATTGCATACAGAGGCATGCAGTTAAAGCAGCAGCTTGCATAATTAAGCAAAGAATAAATTTCTCATTAGAAGTCTCTCCTTAGTGAAAGCACTCAAGAAAAAGAAATAAAATGTACTGATGCTCTTACTACCTCTAGATATCTATGTGCCTTTGAAACTCCATTTTCTAGGAAGACAAGTTAATGAGTGACATGAATTTTACAATAGAAAAAGCAGTCCCATTGCAGCCTAACAACATCTGCATTATACATATTGCCAAAATGGACTTTGCAGAAGGAATATTAAAACATGCACTACATGCTCAGATAGTTGTGTGGCCTCCAAAGTAATATTCCCTGTTCTCTCTCCGTCTGCTAGCTGGAAACTGTTTAGAAGAGGAAAAGTAAATTAAGTGATTCTAAGATCTTACGCCAATGGTTACTTTACACTGTTCCCTAAAGTTTCCAAAATATAATTTTTATATTTGATACACTGAATAGAAGAATGATTTATCTGATCCAGCCTAAGTCTCCAACCTGACCTTAAATATTATGTTTGCACCAGAAGAGAAAGCTTCTGCTATACGAAAATTAGTAAGAAACAAAGCAGTAGGTAAGAACTGCTCAGTAAGATTTGCTCAGTACCAAACTGAGCGAATGGAGCTGATGTATACCTAAGTGCTTACAGAATGCTTTACCTGCAAGCCCCACCTGCAATTCCTGAAGTAGACACTCAGGAAAATCAGCAATGCGTCTTTAAAGCGAATCTTGCCAGCTCGGCTGTGCCCTTGGGGACACAACAATCTCATCCCTATACGGACTGTGAGGACATCCTTCCCTCTGCCCTTTCATGTGAATAAAATTATTTTCTGCTGGATGTACTAACATGTATTTTTGAAAGGTCAAGAAGGACATCCTGTAACCCTTATATGATGAACAGATTTGAAGACTCTTGGACCTGTCAAGCGACAATAATACATAACTACAGAATAGACGGGGTATTTTCTTAGTCTTAGAAAGGTAACCACTCAGAATAAGGAAATGTTCTTCAAATTAATATATTTTTTCTTTGATTTAATACAATGTGCCTGAGAACCTTACCCAAACAACATTCTATTTTATTTGGCAAAATGTTTGTTATCAATTAAAATTGCTGTAAAATTATCATAGAATCATAGAATCATTCAGGTTGGAAAAGACCCTTGGGATCATCGAGCCCAACCATCAACCCTACTCTACAAGTTAAGTTCCCCACTAAACCATATCCCTCAACACCACATCTAAATGATTGTTACAATATTTATCAGTACAATTTTACTAATCAGTAAAATCTTAAAGACTTGGTAAATATATGTTCCGCATGGAACTTACATTGCATATACACATACAAACTCTGATAGAAACTTGGATAAAAGTAGCTACTAAAATACATCATTCCTGAGCTTTCCTGTGGTCCTATAGCATGAAAGTAAACAGTGACTCTTGAGGTCCACTTAAACTATTATCAAATTCAGAAAAATATGCTGTGACTGGACAAACTAATCCTACAAATTGATTTTGTGGATAACAAATACACAATTATGCTAGGCAGATAAGTGTTTTGATGAATACAAATTAAAACACCACTAAATATGATTTTGGAAAAAAAAAAAAAAGCTTTAAAATATTCACTGAAATTACTTAAAACAAACAAACAAAACCCCAAACCCCAAATCAGAAGCAATTCATATATGGAGATACTGTTTAAAAATTCTACAAATTCAGCCAAATATTTAACATTGTAAAGGTGTATTCTCAACAGAAAACTAAGTGGAAACTATTAGAAGGGGTTACAACAGCCACAGGAAGAAAAACTCATTAATAGTGGCACCTGGTGGAGGCACAGCAGATGCAACAGACCAGATGCCTCTGATTCAGAATGTCACCACACTGAAATGAATGTGCTCTGTAAAAATGGGTAATACAGAAATAAAAGTTACTGTGAAAGGATTTTCAAAATGAATTAAATGGAAATCTATCTAGTCCACACTCAGTCACCAAAAGCACAGGTACAAAGACTTAGGAAGTGAGCTACACTGAAAGGATTATTTTATTTTTTTTTTAATAAATACTTCTGTTCTTGTGCATGTAATATCCCTTTGCTCTCATTTACCCAGTGCTCTATAAAAGTACAACAATGTATTCTGCAAAAAAATATAGATTACATTTTAAACAATAAAGTAGTGTTTAATAATAAATGCAATTGAACATGGGTAGGTCAACAATGAAGAAGGACCATTGACATCCATGGTTTTACAAATAAATCTTTAAACCCCAAAAGAGCTTTTCTTTTTCTTCCCTCTACCTATGAGTGCCCACAGAATAATGCTTGGTGACAGCACAGTAATAGAAAGACAAGATTCAGTCATCAAACCTGCCTACAGTTTGTTAGAAAGTGATGCTATTCACTTTTAACAATCTTTCCATATTTGTGGACAGCAGCTGCTCAAAAGAAAAATCCAATTTTCAGGTACCTAACTTTTATGATTTCTTTACATAAAATGGAGGTTGAGATATGGAACAAATTAAGTCAGCAACTGAAATAAATTGTATAAAAATTGTGAAAAAATAAACTGAAAAACTGAAACAGGTGAAATGTGACAAATTCTTGGTGGGACTGTGACGTTTGAGACTGAGAATTAAAATATTCTCTAGTTTTATAATGAACAGTGTGCTACAGCCTGCATATTTGTCACTCCAGACATGTATGTAGTAGTCTGCATAAAAGATAGATCTTGAAAATCTATCCAATCTTTTTTTCCTTTTTTCCTGAGTTGATGGTAAGCATTATTAAACTGGAATACCTGAATTCCAGGATGCTACCAAGGCTTACACGTTCAAGTAATCATTTACTGGTGCTGATTATGGGCATTTGCTTCTTTACCTCAGAAGCAACTTTTCACCTCCCATTGCTGAACTCATCAGGATGTTCTTAGGAAAAGCATAATTTCATTAGACAGTTGTTAAGGACGTGATTTGCTCAACTTTAGAAAAACTTACCCACTAAACCCTAAATCTGAATTAAAAAAATGAAGCACTTCCTGAGCAAACTGTATAGTCATGACAACTTTTATTTAAAACAACTGAGTTTCTTAAGGCTGGTTGGTTCTCTAAATATAATGTGTTATATACACACCTAGAAAGACAGCAAGCTTTGGGAAAAAGCTTACTAACAATTTCAGAAATTTCAGATATGCAACACCTACAATTCATCTGCATAATAAAATTGGCTTTGTTAAGTTATTCCTCCCAAGCACAATTTGAATTTGTTTTCTTGTCACTAAGCAAGGAGGGAAGATGAGAGAAAACAATCATTTACATACTATCTACATTTAAACATAAAATTATTATATAATGAAAGCAATACAATGCAACAGAGTTTTCTTGTTAAAACAACTTTTGTTTTGGCTATTAGCTGGTTACTGCTTTGTCTCCAAAGCACAAATAATTTTAGGAAAATAAGAAGATCTAGAGTTACTATTTATCAGTGTTGCTAGCTGACTGGTACCTGTCAGTGAAATTAGAACATTAACAGTCTGGGTACTGTGATTTGACTTTGCCTGAGTGATTTATGCAGCTTAAGTTTTCATAAGCACATATTTTTATGCCCACTTAGGACCTACTCAAAAACTGCCTAAGTAGCTCTCACCACTGTCTTAGTGGCTATGTCACTCCCTCAGTGATGCTGTGGAAAAGCCACCAATGACAGTTTACCAGTTGTCTTACTAGACGCATGAGAAAGCATCATAGTATTTTTTTGGTATTTTTCTTGTGAGAGTCACTCAAGAAATTGTGGTGGTGCCATTGTAAATGACTGAGGACTGTTGCTTTACAGCTGATGAATTCTACTTCGTAGCAGGAAGTTAGGACAGCAAAAAGTGCAGCACGCTGTTGATGTGTGCTAACCAAACCAAGCAGAATGGGGAGTATTTTATTTGAATCTCAACACTTTGACCAACTGTGTAAAGCGATGGTGATGGCTGGGATAACTGCCACCCTCTCTCTTCCTCCTGTGCTCCCCATTTGTCTATAGAAAATGACTTTGGGAGCAGGTAGTGCAAGATCTCTAAGGAAAGGCAACTGAACTGTAGAAAAGAAAAATAATCCCTTAAAAATCTGCATTCACAAGGAAATCAGCTATACTGCTCCAGAACTGCAGGAGGCACATACCCTTCTAGTCATCCACAACTGTGGCAGTCAGCAAGAAAAAGTACACACAGCATGAGCCAGAGTCACAAGTAAGGTACAAGAGTGAGACTTCCTGAGAGGTTACAAGTCAGCCAAGCCTCACTGAGATTTTTATTACCATCCTCATAGATCACTGAATTGGGTACTGACACTAGGAAAAAGGTGGCATGCACATAGGTTGCAAGACAAGGGTAATATGATTTGAAGCAGGTCCACAAAGGCAGGATGTGCCCTAGACTTTGAAATAAAAAGGGGGAAGCAACTCTAAGTTCAGCCGGCAGCTGAAAATATTTTCAGAGTAGGAAAACTGACTGCAGAGATATAAGGATGCAATGCACTAGATCTCTTGCAGAAGGATCTCCAATTAATGCATGTGAAAAGGCAGCTATCCAGATGTGAAGTAAGACTAAATTTGGATATGTGATATGAAGTAATAATGCTGCAGAAATTTCACACTTACTTAAAACCTTCATACTATCCATTACTTGGTGTCAACAATAAAAAAAAAGAAAGAGAAAAACTCTGCTACAATGAGGTCAGTTTATACAAACTCAAGATGAAGGAAGTGACCAAAAGAGCTTGGTGAGACAAGAAAAAACCCTGCCTTGCTAAACTTGGGACTTTCTGAACCTACTCCTTTTCAGGAGAAAAATAAAAGGGGCAAAGATTTCCAAAATCTTTGAAAAGTTTGTCTAGGTGTTTAGTGGCATTTTCAATAGCATGTTTTTGCTGGGCTAATCTGTAACTCAGCACCTCCCCTTTATGCTGGTATCCCAGAAAAGATGCGTTTAAACCACACAAAGGATGCAAATCGTCCACATGGTCCAAGGAGCCTGCAATATCACAAGGAGTTGCAAGAATGCTATACTAGAAATAAGCATCTCAAAAAAAAATTTAACTTGTTCTTAACAGCTGCTCTGGCACCTTATACCACAATACATAGGGTGAGGCAGGACTGTAGCAGAAGTGGTTGCATTACCAAATTTTCCTGGATAACCGTTAAACAAAAATTCAGAGTCTTCAGGAATGCTAGGTAGTTTGGGAAGCTTAGCTACTGTGTGCTAAATAAGATCGCCAGATAAGATCCTTTTTTGACAGATTGTGTCATTTTTACAGTAATGCATAATAGCATGATCAAAATTGATGAACACTGGCAACTATCTCAGCCACCATCTATGGGAAAACAAGCACTGAACAGAGGGACACTCCATCGGAAGCATGCTGGCGATGCTATTTTGCACATATGGTGCATATCCAGGAAGAGGGTCGAAGCATCAGCAGCTTGCTCATACTAACAGAGATGTCTTGATTGACTGTACTGGAGTCTATCCAGTGGACAGGATGGAGACAAGATGGAGAGGAGGCTAGGAACAGATTATAGCTTTACATGGTTTGGGCTTGAATCATTCTCAGATAAAAGGAATTCACTCCATTATAGCCATTGCCAGAAAAAAAGGAATAAAGCTAAAGATGTATCTGTAGTAAGTGGAACAACATTTAAAGATTTGAGTGTTTGGCTATAACGAGATTCATTCAGCTAGAAGAACACAGTGATAAATCACGTGTAAGAACTCAAGACTGAACCAGGATTACAGCTCCAGGAGTAAATCTGAGTATACGCAAACCATGTATGAAATTACAGCCTTTTGACCCCATACAACGTTTCTGTTCGATAATACTTTTTTTTTTTTTTTTGCGATAAAGTATGAACATCTAAACAATCAGGCAAAACTATTGCAGGGTATCTTATGGCCTTACAGGCAATCACACTAAATAACTTAATGGATGGGAACTGGTGTTAGGAGCTACAGAGCTTCCTCGGTTTCTGTACTAGTCCGCAGAACCAACGTCTCTCAGCACATAGCTACCATTTGTGGAATGCGAATTTGCAAAACTTAACCATTTTATGTCTCCTATATAACTAATGGTTTTCAGGCTACAGATTTTTCTACTGCACTCACAAATGAGTATTACCAAGAAAACTGAGGACAGCTGTTCTGTTTCTCAAAGCTGCAGCTTTAGTTTTTTCTTTACTGTTTTTTTTTTGGAAGATGGTAGAAGTGAACTCCTTTTATCTGAGACTGATCCAGTGAAAAACATATTTATCAATGCACTTCAAAAGCAATATTATGGGTTCTTTATCTTGTTACATTTTTAAATTGAGGATATATTTATGTTGCATTGAAAAGTATTGAGTACATATTATAACACGAATATAAGCAAAACAAGCAAGTATTTTGAGATATCTTTTTTTCTTAAATTTAAGAATATAACTAACATTTTCATGGAGAAAGGAAGCTAACAGCTTGACTAAAGATGCTCCCCAAATTATCCAATTTTACAGGGAAAAGATTAGCCTGAATCAATTTTATGTTCTGAAAAAACCCCACGGAATTACTTTCTCAGTTTCTGCTGGAGCCTCTGGAAATCTTTAATTACTTTTACTGGGAGTTTTCTCCAGTAATAGCAAGTGAATAACAATTAAGAAGAATAAAAATGGATTGGGACAGCATCGTTTGCCAGATAAGTTTTTCTTTAGTATCTTACAACACTAGATATTTTTCTAGAGAATAAGGTAAAATGAAGAAAGAAGATTTCATCTTGTTTGCTTTTGAAAAACAAAACGAAAGCTGTTACATCGTTTCTTACAGTGAACTTAATATTTAGCTCTGTGTGTGTGTGTGGTGGGGGTGGGGGAGGAGGCTGCTGCCTTATTCACCATGTCTGGTAAGAAATGTCAAAATAGCTCTGGAATAACTTTCGTGCAAATCTTGTAACTTGAATCCTGATCTGTATTCATATCTCATTGTCATTCTGAAAGATGAGAACCATACAAAATAACAAGCCTTGTTTCGGTACCTAAACCTTTCTGGCATATTCAGAAAAGTTCTACTCTAAGAGCTATACTCCTGCCTTTTGTTTTCGTTGCTTTGTTTTGTTTTGTTTGTTTGGCTTACTTCCAGCTTTTATTCCTCCATATTGCCTTAGCTACGTAACTAATTAAGGCCAACAAGAACACGGAAGGTAAAAGTAGCAACATTAAAAATGCTGATGTTACTCATATTTCATTAACAGTGAAAGAAGGAAGGAAATGCATATAATGTGGAAAAATATTCCATTTTAAAGACTGTGGAGGTTATGAAGACAAACTGGTGGTATACTGTAAAAATGGGTTATTAGAAGTTTGAACTGGCAAGACTTACCTTTATAACTAACTTCAAATGGGGAAATCTCAACTTCTCAGTTGCCAGCAGGAGTTCGTAAATTATTAATATCATCTTGTCTCGGTAGTGTCACAGAGACACCAGTCTTTTGAAAATATCATATTTAACACTCAAAAACCATAATTTGCCCTTCATGACGTAAGAGGCTGTGGGGTAGGTTGAGGAACAGATGTAAGTGCTGCACACTTGAGCATCACTACATGTAGCTAAAGTAGGAGCTGTAGCTGAGTTAGGTCCCCCAGTTATTTTGTAGTGTGAAAAGCGGGTGGAGAGTAGATGCCTCAGGAGGGAACTCAGCCATGTGTAGGCTGTGTGGAAAGATGCCTAGCCACTGCGTGACTAGTAAAAATGCACAAGTACTTCTTGTCTCGTCAGAGATGATGGGTATCCTGGTGACAAGGGCCGGGTCCTTGCTTTCTCTTTCTTATGCTGGGACACCTCAACTTTTTTGCGAGCAATGGTGCCAGTTCACCAGGAGAGGAAGAGACTAACACTGACCAAAACAGCCTGGGGTAAGGGACATTTCTGAAAAGTGGAAGATCAGAAAGACTTTGAAAGCACTGCCTGGATGGATGCCTTATCCACTGGAAAACATACAAAGGAAAAGGTAGTGGGTCTTCCTCCTGTATATTGAGTGACTGCTCCTTTGGTATGCTGATAGAAAACACCTAGCAGATTTTAGCACCTCTTCACAGAAGGCAGATGAAGGAAAGCTTACTCTGCAGATGAGTACTGGATTTTAAATTTCTGCAGAGCAGGTTGGAAGAGCTTCTAAGTCACAGGAAAAAGCCAAACAGAAGGAGCACAGCGAACAGCACCATTGTACAGTTAAGTGCCAGCCGAGCTGGGCAGGAGTGTCAAGGCTGGGAGACAGGCCCCTGTATTACGAAATTATGTCTCATTTTAGACTTTTCTGTTATTTTATGGTGCCACTCCTGGTCTATACAGCTTGCTCAATAGGGTAAAATTGCTCATGCTAAGGGCCACCAAAGACAGTTTTCTGATAATACAGTAATTATTAATTACTGAAATAATAGTGTTAGAAAGATATATTGGCTGGAAATTGAAGACAGCAAACTTCAAACAGAAGAGATCTAAAATCTTAGTAGTGAGTCCATTTAAAACCCAGAGCAGATGACTAAACAATGTAAGATATTCTAAATTAATAGAATTGAGTAAATCAAGATTTTTATTTTTATTTTTTTATTAGATAGACACAGCTTCGAAGAGCAGGTGTAGGAATCCCTATGTAAAATCCCATGGATTATGGTTTTGTAAATAGTATATGATCATATCTGTTCTTTCTGTCCTTGAAATCTATCAATCTATGAGAAATAAAAAATACATTTTGAATTGAATTTCAACTTATCTATAATGCCAACTAATCTGAGATTAATTTTCAATATCTCCTTCCTCAAATCAGTATCAGTCCTACTTGATTCCCCTTCCCTCACACAGTTATAAGGTAATTTAAATATATTTAATCAATTTCTGACTGAGAGCTGCGTTTAAGCATAAAGGCAAGCATCAAACTAGAGATATTTCTTGTTCAGACAAGGGGAACTCTTACTACGAACAGTTAATATATTTAATCTGTAACCATTGCTTAAGGCAGAAGGTGCAGACATTGATTAGCTTGTAGAGAAGCCACAGAGTTCTACTTCCGTGGAAGAAGAATTAGCATTTTTCTTCTTCAGAAAATACAGTTTTATTATCTGAATGACAGTTTCAGATATATATCTGATAAAAATACAAAAGAATCCCTGGTAAAGTCAAATGACACTACCGTAATAAAACTAGAAACTAACAATTTGCTTTATATGTGTGTTTATGTATGCACAGACAGAGTTACATACAAGTATATATAGATACCGGTTTTGCAGTGGGCCTTTGCAATAACAAAGATGGAACTAAGGAAAATAAATTTCAGAAGAATGGTCTTCCTCTGATTTTTGTTCTGTAACTGAAGAGTAACAGAGGCCTGAGGGGCAATGAAGTTTAAGCATTGCACTCTAGCTGAAACAGAGGAGAAGGATTTATTGGGATGCTATTACAACCCACTGATGAATATAATAAATGTTCCTGGAAAAATGTAAATAACCTTAGAATAAACTTTACCATTAAAAGTAAAAATGAAAATCCTTTTCTTTGTATTATTTTTGTAAAGTAGTTTTGAAGTACTGGCATTTTTCCACAGAGGTTTTCTGTGCATTCCAAAATATTGTGTTGTTGCTGTAATTCCCTTGCTTTAGAGAAACAGAACTTGGTTTTTAACCACACAACTTCTTCCTGGGGCAAAAGAATGAAATGGTTGTAAAATTGTCTCTTCCAATATATTTAAATTTACACTTAATTACTATTATGTTTTGTCAAATATGATCATTTTATAGACAAAGTACTTCCACAGTTCCAGAAAGAAACTTGTCTCCAGGTTTTACCTAGACTGTTCTCATATACTTGCTCTCCCTTATACTACACAAGATGGTCCTTAACTATATAATAACTTTATTATACATTGCTTTGCATTAAAAATTCTGACCATATTGAGAAAATCACTACATGCAGTTTTGTAACAGGGTCAGTCATGGCTGAAAAACAACTCTAAAGACTGGATAAAGGTACGCCATGCACTTTTATAGTGCTCAAAACTCAACATGAGTGTTTTGGGTTTTTTAATTCACAGACCTCAGTTCTTAAACCCAAGGGCTTATGGCTGTTAACAACTCACTAGTAAAAAATGTTTATCGGTTAATCCAACTTGATTTTCAGCTTCTCACTTATTGCTTCCTTTTTCCATCCAAATTAGGGATTTTTACATCTTACCAGCATTGACACACAATTTGACGTTAAACACAACAGATATAGATAAAACTCTGGAATAATCATTTACAAGTTTAGTACCTGAAAATTTGGCCTTATCTCATCTGTGATACTTCACTTTTTACTCACTAAGCTATCAGGGTGCGAGAAAATGTCATGCCATATAGAGGATAAGCTAAGGATTAATGCAGTCAGTTCTCCAGGGGTGGAAAACCCAAATTAACCAGGAGGCTGTTAAGATGCATCTGGACTGTCTCACGCTCTCCCCCTCCCCGTTACCATTACAAAGTTAGTTTTACCGAAAGGCCATATTGAGAGGTGGAAACAAGAGCTTCCAAATGTGTTACATTTTTAAAAATTAATGATTTGTATCTCCCTGTGGAAATGAGAGTATTGCTAGATTGTGACAAGCAGTTCTTCAAGAGCTAAATCCTGGAAGGACTCCAGACTGAGGTCACTGGCTTTTTGCAAACACCAGCCTGCAAAACTGGGAGGTATTTTACAGTCTATGCTGCTGAAAAATGTATCTATATTGGCAATTTTTTCTTATTCAACTTTCTGACCTTATTCCTTCTCTTCTCTTGAAAATTATCACATACACATATGCAGATACACTTCTTTCTAGTGGCTTTTTTTGACCAGAGGAAAAAAAAAGAGAAGATTTCTTTTTCTTGAGAGCTGCATTTGAAGGCAAACATTTTTTTTTTTTGTCAGCTATTAATTATTAACAAAAGAAAACTGAGTTTAAGAAGCTACTATTTCTGTTGTTTCTACTTTATCCCTCCAGACCACCCTTCTAAATATCTTCACTCCGAGCATTAGAAAATGCAAAGATGTAAATTGTAGCCATTGTCCAAGGGATTTGAAGAACTCTCTAGAAACATGGGCTGAGGATCATAAAAACAGGAATAAACAACTGTGCTAAGAAATAAAAGAGAAATATTACACAGAGAACAGATGCCATTATCTTTTAGTCCTGATGAACCAGCTAAAAGCAACATCAGTTTATTTATCCATGATAGCATAATATATTCTGGTTAAAAAACAAAACAAAACTCTGAAGCACTGACAAGTTTAGGAGCTATGCCTCAACACGTCCTAACACTCTGTATCAGCTGCTTTCTTAGAAAGGCCCTTAAGGACTATGGAGGCACTACTGGCCAATTGTTTCTAGTTGATGTAGCAGTGGCACCGATGCCACTCCACCAGCTTACCCCAATGATTCTCCTTTTGCTCTTGGTCTGTGCCTTGTGACAGAAAGTTCAGAGGACAACAGAGGACATGGCTCTTACAAAAAGCAACAGGAGCAAGCTGGCAAAGGAAATGCAAAATGGCTGGGCTGCTTTACTGAAGATGGGTACATGAGGAATGGAGAACCACAGTTGCTGGTCTACAGGCACCTGAAGTTACACATTTGTCATTTTGATTTGGGTAATGCAGTGAGAGAGAGAACGCCAAAGAAGTGCAATACCAAAAGCAGTGATGTAGGACATTATTAAGACTGTGGTAATTGAGAAAATATGCGATCAGAATTTTTTCTCTTTTTAAACAGATTCCTGGCAGAGGAGTAACTGCTGTGCTTTCATTTTTTCTTAGTCTCTTTTCCAGGTGTAGATTAGTGTGTAAATGAGGTTGTTTAGACTTCACTGAGTATGACCCCTATATTTCTTCAAAACAAAACAAAACCCCCAAACCAAACATAGTTCTGAAAAACTGCAAAGACCTTGATCAGTTTGTAAAATTTTAGCCTCCTTTCAAACTTTAATTACTTACTGCTGCAGATGTGCAGGCATCAAGAGATAACAAATTTAACTGATTCACTGTGTATGCCAAGGTAGTTCTCTTGAGGCTTGATGGTTTATTGTTTTCTAATGTCACTGTAGATCAAAGGAAAATGTTTCAAACTGTCTTCCACAGCATAAGAGACACTGCATATGGAAATTAGATCATACAAGGGAGGACTGTTCCCTACCGTAAACAACTAAAGTCACGTAAGAGATGCATTAAGACAGAATTCTATACATGCACACAGTTGCACAGAATTTCTGGCTGAGGGCATGCTTATTGAATTACCTCCAAATTGAAGCTCTATCCACAGATTAACCATCACTCAAACTCTAAATAGCCACAAAGCATGAACATACTCATTTCTTATACCGAATAAAAGAAATCAGCTACTGCCACAGCAGCATTAACACAAGAGCTTTTTGTAAGGTGCCCAGACCCTGGCATACCACTGCAAGCTGGACACACTTTCTTTGGAAGCGGGAACAGTAGCTCCTGGCCAGCTGCACTCACACTGCTTCCCTTCTACACAGCTGCTTAGATGCAGCTGCACTGTACGCACCAGCTCACCTGTATGAGAAAGGTGAATGCTTCAGGCTGCGAGAAGGATGGGAAAACAGGAATGAGAGTGAAAAGCCAGAGAGGTGCATGAGGGGTAAGGGGGAGGTATAGGAAAAGCAGTGATATGCAAGAGAGGAACTAACTGATATTTGAGCTGCGCACTCTAGAAAGGCAGTCAATCCTCAGTTACCTATGGATGATTTAACCTCAATTCTGGATTAAATACTACAGGACGCTGAGGCACTACAGCTGATTCAGTGAAGAGCTTGCTTGGGTCAGACTTAACTAATGCACACAGAGCGCTATGTGAACACAGTTGTGTAATTTCTGGGGGCAGCTCAGCAGTACAGCACCTTTCAGGAACAGCCTAAGGTAATGAGACCTGACGAGTCTCAGCTGACTGAATGCAGAACCACTTACCTGTTCCTGCATCTGCTCCCCAGCTTTATCTCATTTAAAACAGCTGCAATGAGCCTATCTGTAATCATGGCACTTCCACAAAATTGTGGTGCTACTAGCATCTGTGTATGCATGTGTGTGCATGAGAGAGAGTGAGATCAGAGTCAAGTCTTCTCTGTTGCACATTCCATAGAATGTTGTTCTTTTTTAAAAAAGGCACAGCAATTTTGAATAAACTTCATGGAGCAGGCTGGGGACACCTCTACTAACTATCCATAATTTAATCTTCCACATATTTCCTACTATTCCTATTGAAAGGATGTTTTCAAACACAGGTAACTATTTCAACCTTGAAGTCACTGCTCAGCCAGGCTATTGCTCAGAACTTGCTGTCACCAATCCTTCTAGCTACTTGATGACTTTTTTGCTGTTGATCTTCACTACTTCTTTTACCCGGGGGAAAAAAAAAAACAAACAAAAATTTTTTTTAAAGTATCTGATTGTGTATATGTATACACACATGCTCACAGAATCATTATGGTTGGAAAGGACCTCCAGGGTCATCACGTCCAACCTTTCTCCTAGCATCTCTCTAACCACTACACCATATCCTCAAGCACCGCATCTATTCATTCTTCAAACACCTCAAGGGATGGTGACTCCACCACCTCCCTGGGCAGCCTGTTCCACTGCCTAATCACCCTCTCAGTGAAGAATTTCCTCCTAATATCCAATCTAAACCTCCCCTGACGCAACTTGAGGCCATTTCCCCTCGTCCTATCATTACTAATTTGAGAGAAGAGACCAGCACCAGCCTCACTACAACCTCCTTTTAGGTAGTTGTAGAGGGCAATAAATAAATAAATCTATAATAAATAAATAAATAAATCTAGGGAAGCTACTTGCAATCACTGTGGACTTGGTCACCCCACAGTCTAAGCAATGTGCTCTATAACAACATCTCCCAAATACTTACGCTTTTAGGCTGTTGTTTGTAAATATCATCCATAGATTAGTATAAGAATAGAATAGACTGTAACTGATGCCGGCATCAAGCAGATATATGTGTTGTTTGTCTACTGAATGTTAGGTAAAGGTAAATGTAGATCTATATTATGTACATATGTTGTAGGGCTATATCACAGGGAATTGTTCCCTGGATTTACCTCATATATGTATTTATCATTTGTTACTAGATATTTTCCTTCCCTAGCTATCCCTATACCTGAGAAGACGAGGAATCTGATAAGAGGTAAGGGCTAAATAGGAACCAAGTGGGACATAACACCTACATACACTCATCCATACAGTAACACTAAGGGAACCCTGCCTTAAAAAGCCATAGGGTGAGATGTGGTAAACGGACCCATTATTTTGAAATGTCTTTTAAAGTCAGCTAAAAAGAACTACAACTCCCATGAATCACCAGGGAATCCTCTGGAAAATGGAAGCCAGAAGGTGGAAAATACGTGAAGCGCGGCAAGATATAAAAGTTTGAGGGAAAACTGGAAACTTTCTCTTTTTCCCTCTCCGCCACCTTAAGAGGGAAGCGCTGGAGCTGCAGACCGAAGATTTGGCTGTGGCCACCTCCACTGCTGTGCCGTCTCCAGTGTCTCTGTCTCCTCTCTCTCTCTCGCTCCCTCTCTCGTGCACACTATAAGGCGCTCATTGGACTCTCTTCAAGAGTGTCCGTGCGCCCAGACTGGGCGTGTACCGCCCTGACTGCCAGAAAGAGTGCACTATTGCAGTCCACCTTAAAGAACCGAAGAAGCTGTGAGCCGAAAGGGAGCAAAAGAAACTGCTCGCCACTGCTGCGCCAGAGTGAAAGCGGCAAGGAGGTTGGCACCGAGCCAGTGCCACCGTGTCGCCCCCCATCCCACTGCCGCTGCTCAAGCCAAGTCCTGCTGCTGCTGCCGTCAGTGTGACCACATCAGAAGAGGGGTAGATATATCTGACACACACACACATACATATACCCACAAAACACACCACACACACACCCCCCGGTTGTATTTTGACTCAGTTAAGTTCTTATTTTGCCCTGTCCCCTCGTTCCTCAGGGAAGGGAGAGTGAGTGAGTGGGTGGGTGGTGTATCGTGGTACTTCCATTGAGTAGATACAATTTATGCAAATATATCTGGTAATAAACCTATTAAACACTCTCTCAATCTCTACACGTGCCTACGAGTTGACAGGAGGTTGTCTTTTCTCATTTTGCCCTTGATCCCCTTTCCTCCTTGGGAGGCGGTATG
>JAVSBS010017968.1:0-11222 GCA_033124195.1 Coracias cyanogaster
GGTTGTGGAGTCTCCTTCTCTGGAGACTTTCCAGCCCCGTCTGGATGCATTCCTGTGTGACCTGCCCTAGATTCTCTGGTCCTGCTTGGCAGGGATGTTGGACTCGATGATCTCCAGAGGTCCCTTCCAACCCCTCACATTCTATGATTCTATGATTCTATATTTATTTCCCACTTGTTATTTATACAATACTTCCTAGATTGAGAACATGTTCTAAATAAAGGAGTGATCAGTAATAATTTGGAGCATGAATTATATAATAGAAGACTATTAAGGGAAAGTATCATATATGCTTTACTCATACTTATTCTGCAGCTTTCTATTACTGTTGAACACAGACTTCTGAATTGCCTGGATCTTTTAACTGATTAAATATAACATTCTGATGTTTTTATGAGGACCTGTGACAGTGTTTGTGAGTATCAGCATTGAGATGATGTTGAAGGACTATGGGCATTATAAAGAGGCAAATCCAGTGCAGTCTCATTTCTACTGACTTTTGGGAGGAACCTTTGTGTGAACCATTCCCTGATGCCATTTTATGGGTAAGCATTTGAAATGTTTCCAAAAAGTATCAAGGAATGAAACATTAGTTCTGTGGGAATGGCCTTAATACCAAGAATGAGGAGTCATATGAGTCATCAAGTTATTTACCAGCAAGCAAATGCTTCAAAAATCTGTTCTGGATAACTCTGGATAACTTCTGTATAAATAATAAAAATATACATTTCACTTCTGAGCAGAGATCTGGGAATCTTTGTAAAACCTTTATTTAAACTCCATGTTCTGACCAACATGCATTTATGAGGCATTAAAATCACATTTCTTACGGAATGGTACCTTGGAGAGAGGGAAGGATCTGCACAGTGACACTTTGCTTTGCTTTTGAGGTTGCCAGACGAACTACAATTCTTCTGTATCTGCAGTGTAGATATTTCCGGATATTGGATGCATGTGAGTATGAATTAAGGAACTCCAGTTTAGTTGCATGAATTATTGTATTTGCAGATACTAGAAACTCCACTTTTCTGGCAGAGGCATTCCTAAGTAGCTCTTCTTCAAAAGCTCTTCCTGCCTTGCACATACCAGCAGAATAGAATCACAGAACAACTGAAGTGTGAGCGCAGCTCCAGAGATCAAGTCAGATCCCCTGATTGGACCAGGTTTGCCTCCAGCAGGCTGCCCAGGGCCATATATTATTTGGCTTTTATGTATCTCCAAGGATGGAGATTCCTCAGCCTCTCTGGGTAACTTGTTCCAGTATTTGATCATCGATTGATCACTATTTAAAAAGAAATGTTTTTACTTACATTTAAAAGAAATTTATTGTGATTCAGTTTGTGCCCATTGTCCCCTGTCTATTCACTGGGCACCACTGAGAAGACTCTGGCTTCATCTTTTCTATTTCCCCCATCAGATATTTATACACATTGACACAATTCCCTTCAGCCTTTTCTTCTCCAGGCTGAACAAGCCCAGCTCTCTCAGCCTTTCATAGAATCATAGAATGGTTTGGGTTGGAAGGGACCTCAAACAATCATAGAACTGTCAGGGTTGGAAGGGACCTCAAAGATCATCTAGATCCAACCCCCTGCCATGGGCAGGGACACCTCACACTACATCAGGTTGCCCAGAGCCCCACCCAGCCTGGCCTTAAAAACCTCCAGGGACGGGGCTTCCACCACCTCTCTGGGCAGCCTGTGCCGGTGTCTAACCATCCTCATGGGGAAGAACTTCTTCCTAACGTCTCATCTGAATCTACTCACTTCTAGTTTTGATCCATTCCTCCTAGTCCTACCACTGATTGACATCCAAGATCGTATTTGCCATCCTATTTGAAGATCTTGGTAAATCTGTGCTACACTGGTAGCCAGTGGCAACCTGGGTTTAGACATTAATGTAACAAATAACCTTAGACAGCTAATCAGCTTTCAGTTTCCATGTATTATAACTTCATATATCACGGTGTTATATAACTTTGTCCACATAGGATAAGGTTTCTCCTGGAGTCACCAGAGCTTCTAACAGACGCAGGTCAGAGGAGGAGATAATCTCCTTCCATTTAACCTGCTGAATTAAACTGAAATTGTATGAAGGTGTCCTCACCACTTTTGTTCACTTACTACTTCCCCTGGACTCTGCAAAGTGAAGAAGAACTCTGACTAGGCTAGTGCTTCTACTAGAAGCACAGACAAATAAAGGAATAAAATAAAAATGCAAGCCTGAAATACCTGATAATAAAAAAAAAAAAAAAAAGAATTGAAGAGCTGATTATAGGTCATTTTTTTCTCTCCTCCAAATTTCGCAATAAATAACATGTTTTAGTAGTGCTACATCTAGTATTTCCCAGTGATTTTGTTTACAAAGCCTCTCATTATTACCCACTTTCCCAATGTGCACTTTAAAGATTGTGAATCACATTAGCGTGATTACATTTGCATTAAACACACGGTTAGTTTTTTAAAAAAACAAATGCTTGTAATTTTATGACACACCCGCATGAATTATAAAATGATGTAAAATAAAACTTTACTTTATTTCATAATTACCTGTTGTTGTCCTTGGCTAATTAAATATTCAGCACAGACATGTTAATTCTGAAAGTCTCCCTGGCACCCGCTCTTCTCCTTTCCTGATTATTTTTTTTCTGCATTCTGTTGGGTTGCAAGTTGTTTCACAGAATCTGTAGAAAGAAAAATGTTCAGCAGCTATGGATATATGCAAATCTTCAAACGACCATACCCAAAGTTAAAAGTGGAAATTTTAATATGTACCTATTATTTCTGGCAGGCATATATTAAATTGCTTTGATCATATTTCTTTACTAAGCTTCCTCATCTGGTTGAAATATAGCCTCTTTGAGCTATTTTTCTCCTTTTCATTTTCTCAGAAAGTAAGCTTCTATTTTATATAGCATAATATTCTAAAATAGAATGTTTTCTATTTGTCAGTGGTGTACTATGAAAGCATCTAAAGATACTTGGAAGTATGAGAAATTTGAGACTTGAAATATCCTGTTCAAAAAAAGAAAGTCTGGGAGAATAATTACCGCATTGTTGTACTTTAAGTCAAATGAATAAAATGTCCATCCTTGTTATCACACAAGTTAGCAGTAAGGCCCTCAGTGGCTTCAGACAGAATATATTATTAAAGCATACAGGGATGTTATTTTCGTAGCAGGTAGAACTAATTGTTTTAAGAACTAGGTATGTATGTTACCTAGGCAAATCACCAAGCAACTTCTCTTGGCGTCAGAGAGAGAGCACTACTTCCCTATGATGTTTAATTTCATCCTAACATAGGCATCTTCAAGAGATGTCTCCAAAGGTCAGCTCCTTTCACTTCCATTGCTCCACTAGCTATAAGGGAAATCAGTTTTGACTTAGGAGGCCTACACATTTGCCTACACATAGACATCTACTGTAGACATGCCATTTGGTGTCCAACCAGAAAGGTAAGAGGCTTACCCTTAGTCTTCTGTCAGATTCAAGCTGTATTTTGATGTCTCAGATATTGTAAGGAAACTGAAAAGCAGCCAATACCTGTATTTAAGCTATTGAATAAACTTTACATGTTAACATTTGAAGCTGGCTAGAGATACCTAAGTAATGTTCTGAAAGTATCTACTGTGCTTCTTTTCATGATAAGTGCAGGTAAATTTTTTTTCCAAGCAAATTGTTTATTCACCAGAGCAGGCATTTAAAACATATGGAATCATAAAATTCACATGTTAGTTGCTGTTCTTGGTTTCATAATTTCTTTAAGCTTAAAAAATAATGCCAAAATGAAAAAAAAACCACAACAAACAAACAACAAAACAAAGATTTCAGCACTGAAAAGAAATACTGTTTGACAAGCTGAAATACTGGCGTGGTTTTTTGTTTGTATTCATCCAAAAGTGCTCCAACACCATTGGCACAAAACAACCCCAATCAACTAAACTCAAAACAAAATTCAAAACAACCAAAAAAACCCAACCCAAACTGAAACAAACAAAAAAAACCCCACACCACAAAACCTAACACAAAACAAAACAAACCCCGATCATGTGCTGTACAAAGTTCAGGTCTTATATATGCCAGATTTTGCGTTTCAAGATGAAGTGTTGTTCTCAAAGCACTGTAACATATATTAAAAGAAAGAACCTACTTTGAGAAATTGCATGCTTCATGCATAAAACATAATTTCTTTACCTCTTTACTTATCTTAATCTCCTCCATATCACACCATTCCCTGTATTTACACCTAGTCTAAATTTAATTTCTTGAGTTCAAACTACCATACTACTACTGCTTTCAGCACATTTAGTGGTGGCTCATACTGCGCAAATGGAAGGGGAGTCAATCATGATGCTTTTAGAGCCTTTTATTTTTCAGTTAATAATGATGATCTTTGAGCTCGGTCCTGCAAATGATCACTCATGTGAGTAAAATTAGGCACATGGATTTGCATTTGTAGGGTTACTGATAATGGAAGCTTTGGTATTGTGGTACTATGCAAATGCATAACAATTCTTCTGATTCCTACGTTCCCTTCCATATCCCCACACCTTAGACAGGTGACCCATTGGTCACTTTTTGTGAAGGTTTAAGGCTTTGCAAATCTGAAACTTGGATCTGCTGCTCTTAAACCACGTTGGATCCTTTAAGAATTCATTGCAGCAAATACAGCACTGAAACTATGTTGGAAACGAAAGGGTTAGCCGCAGTTATAGAATTCTCTGATTTGAATTGTTTTCCAACATACCAGCATTGAGAAAGACAATAATACCATCATCAAGACCCATGTGTACAAGCAAATTTGCATCTTTCATGTATTATGCAAATAAGATATTTTATTCAACATTTAAAGTAATTCATTCCCTCTGATATGTTTATCCTTTTATTAGCTGTACAGAGCTGAGGCATTTTTAGTGCAGGCATTATTGTTTGTTCCTGGTCTCCACTCCACATGTGCTTTCTCCTAGTTTCACTGCCTTGTAGGAAATGTCCTAGTCTGTAGAATTATACAGAAGTCAGAAGAATAACAACAACAGAGGCAAATCTAAAAATAATAACTTACATTTTAAAGTGGCTATGTCTTAAAGACCCATGATCAGCACCACACAAAGCTCTCCTGCATGGTTGGATTCTTTATCCTTTGTTGCCAGACTGCAAACACACACGTTGCACTAATGGAAGTGTTATTTCCTCCGATAACCACAGTAATTCATCAGAATATGCCTCCTTCTTCTTGAACAATTTTACCCCCAGTCTTCCCGCATTAAAATAAATTAAACAAATTTAGCTCAGTTTTGGCTCAACTCTCTTACTACTTTGTCAAAGTCTTTTAGAGCAAACCTCAGACTCAGTTCCTCTTGTCCTCTGTGGCAACAGTCATTGCAAACATCATTAAGGATGTGAGGTCTCTCCCTTAATTAAGAACTAAAAGGTTTCATTTCCTAAAACAAAAGCATGTGGCAGGTTTTATTGATCTGGTCTATGTTGCCAGCTGAACACATTAGCAGAGGTTATTGATTACTCTAGCGGTAATGAGCTTTGTTCCTCGTCAGGTAAAGCACACATTCCTAAGATCTATCCTAAAGAGGCCCTATATGTACGTGTGCATTCACCAAGATATACAACGAAGGAGGTTTTTAAAGTCTTTATTGCCTATGTATCATTTTTTAAAATTTAACAGCAATCATTAGAAAGCTTATTTTCCAGCCATTATGTTCTTATAATTCCTTCTGAATGCTAATGATGCACTTAGGAGTGAATTCAAAACCAAAAGAAGCACAGCATTATTTTTTTTAAAATGTAAGCACATATGGCTATTACTGCCTTTAATAACCTCCAGGAAAAGAACCACCATTATATGTTAATGAGCAATCGTGGTAAATAATTGTCTAATGGAATGCATAGGATCTTTCCCCAGTTTTGAAAGAATAATTCCAGACTGACGACTGTCCTAGTTAATACCTTAACAACATTTGGCTCAAATTTGAATAAGGTTCTGCTATCTAAAAAGAAGCTTTTTACATTTGGTAGTACTTCTCTGGAGAAAAAAATTCATAGCCAAAAAGACACCTGATAGTGTCTGGAAGCTGGAATGAGACCAGTGAAGACCAAGATGTGGACGAGATAGACCTTGCAATTACCGAAACAGGGCTGAAGATAAGCTACCTCAGGTGTATAGACAAAAATACAAAGTACTGTGAGGACACTGTGTTAGGGGAAACACTCATACCCTTTCTGGGGCATCAGCACAAGTGGGTGTATCTTTGAACTGCCTGTACCCAAATGCTCACAGCACAGGGAACAAACAGGAGAGATTAGAGGTCTGTGTGTGGTTGCAGGGCTGTGATCTCATTGAGATGATGGAGACATGGTGAAAGAGCTCATGCAACTCAGTTGCTACGATGTATGGACGCAGGGTCTTTGGGAAAGACAGCCTGGGAAGGTGAGTTGCCCTTCATGCAAAGGAGCTGCCAGAATGTCTGGAGCTTTGCCTAGGCATGGATGTAGAGCCACCTGAGAGCTGATGGGACAGGTTTAGGAGGCAGATCACAGCATCACTCAGACATTGTATTATGTGACTGCCTGATGAAGAAGGAATAGCTGAAGCTTTCTTCAGACAACTGGCACAAGCCTCACCCTTGTAAGTCCTGGCCCTCATGGGGAACTTCAGTCACTCCAATATCTGCTGGAGGGACAACACAAAAGAGATCAAGCAATCTGGGAAGTTTCTGGAGTGCATTGTTGACAATTTCCTGGCAAAGGTGATCAAGAAGTTGATGAAGGGAGGTGCTTTGCTGGATCTCAGAATTATAGCAAATTATGAACTGGTCAGGAATGTGAAGGCTGGGGAAGTCTTAACCCCAGAAAGGTGGTGGCATTTGTGATCCCGAAACAAGGAAACAAGGCAAAAGAGGAGTCCGGGAGAGCTGGCTGATTTTCAAGGGTCACGTCCTCCGAGCTTATGAACTGTCCATCCCAAGGTGTGGAAAATCAAGTAAAGGTGACAGAATGTCTTCATGGATTAACACGAATTGAGTCTTGCATGTATTGACTACATTTAAATGTAAAAAAAGGAAGCATGTGAGACATGGAAGCAGAGTGAAAGAGTGTAGAGACACTGTCGAAGTGTGCAACATTGTGGTTATGAAAGCCAAAACTTATTTGGAGTTGTATCTGGCAAGGCTTCAAAAGGCACATGAGCAGCAAAAGGAAGACTAGGACTCAGCCCATTGTTGAATAGGGCAGGGAACCTAGTGAAAAAGACCATAGAGAAGACCTAGGTCTTTACTGCTAAGACTTGTCTTTGGGAATACCAAGTTCCTGAAATTTGTGGGAAAGCCTGGAACAAGGAAGAGTTACTCTCAGTAGAGGAGAATCGAATAGGGGAATATTTAAAGAAATCAGCTATGCACAAATTCATGGGACCTGGGCACCCATGACTAATGATGGAGCTAGAAAATGTTGTTGCAAGGTCACTCTCAATTATCTCGGCAAGATCATGGCAATCACAAGAGGCTCTTGGGCAGTGGAAAAAAATTAAAAACTCAACAAAAAAAACCTGATCAAGACAGCCTAGTAGCCTTCTGTAAAGAAATGGCTGGCTCAGAAGAACAGCTGATGTTGTTTATGTTGACTTCAAATTTTGACAATCTCCCATAAAATCCTCATGAACAAACAGATGAAATACAGAGTAGATAACTGGGCAGTGAGGTGGACCAAAAAGTAGCTTAATTGCCAGGCCCAGTGAGTTGTGATCAGCCATATCGAGACCAGCTGGAGCCCAGTCACTAGTGGTGTGTGCCAGGGTTCAATACCAGAGCCAATTCCATCCAACTGCAACATGTTTTCTGATGTTACAAAACTAGGAGCAGTGGCTGATACACCATACGTCTGTGCCACTATTTGAAGAGACCTCAATAGGCTGGAGAAATGGGCCAACAGAAGCCTTAGGAAATTCAGCATAGGGGAATGCAAAGTTCTGCATCTGGGGAGGAAAACCCTAGGTACAAGGACTAGCTTTGGTCAAAATAGCTTGGAAAGAAGTTTGGCAGGCAAGGACCTCGGGGTCCTGATGAACGCCAAGTTAAACACAAGCCAGAAAGGTGCCCTCACATCAAAAGAGTCTAACAGTATCCTAGGCTGCATTAGGCAGTGTTGCCCACAGGTCAACAGAGGTGATTCTTCCACTCTGCTCTGCCCTGGTGAGACACGTCTGGAGTTCTGTTCCCAGTACTGGGCTGCCCAGTAAAAGAGAGACATGGACTTACTGGAGTGAGTTTAGCAAAGGGCTACAAAGGTGGTGAAGGTCCTGGGAAGGTCTGTCATATGAGGAAAGGCTGAGAGAGCTGGGCTTGTTCAGCCTGGAGAAGAGAAGGCTGAGGGGATTTGTGTCAACATGTATAAATATCTGATGGGGGGAAATAAAAAAGATGAAGCCAGAGTCTTCTCAGTGGTGCCCAGTGAATAGACAGGGGACAATGGGCACAAACTGAATCACAAGAAATTTCTTTTAAATATAAAAAACCCTTTTTTTTTTTACAATGAAGGTAATCACTGGAAAAGGTTGCCCAGAGAGGCTATTTTCTTTATAAAATTAAGGTTCTTTCTAAAGTTAAAGTTCTTTATAAATTTAATCTGAAGTCTCAAAACTGTCTGGGTTTTTGTCAATAAAGACAGTGATGTTGCACAGAGGAATAATGGTGGGTTCTGGAAATAGCATATAGCTGAGATGTAAAAAAACTGCAAGGATCTAACCTCCGCTTTAAAATTTTACAAGAATAAACACAGGAATTTATAAACACAGTAATAATACTTTTTAATAATACTTGTAAATTTGCTATACTATTAGAGAATAGCATAACCTCAACCATGGTTTTAAACTAAAAGAGGGTAAATTTAGACCAGATAGAAGGATGAAATTTTTTACAACGAGAATGGTGAAACACTGGCACAGGTTTCCCAGAGAGGTGGTGGAGGCTCCATCCCTGGAAACATCCAAGGTCAGGTTGGACAGGGCTCTGAGAAACTTGATGTAGTTAAAAATGTCCCTGCTCACTGTAGGGGGGTTGGACTAGATGACCTTTAAAGGCCTCTTCCAACCCAATGATTCCACGATTCTACGTACAAGCTTTTAGAATGCATTTTGCAAGAAATAAAAATCACATACATAGAAAAAAATGGAAAATAAGTTAAAAAAAAACTGAGCTGCTGTCATTGGGAAAGTAATTATTTAGTCGAAGGAAGATGGACAAGAATGTGTAAATGGGTATCAAAAAGAAGAAAGATGTAATAGGTTTAGGAGGATATGGAAATAGCCCTCTGGACTGACATTGTGTGTGGAGCTTCTTAAAAAAAACACCTTGGGACCAAGATTATTTAATAATTTTCTCTAGTACAGGAAAATAACTGATTACCTTTGGCAGAAAAAAAGTTAGGATGTTAATGATGACTGTTGATGACTGTTAATTTGGAAACATTATCAACATACCAAAAGATCAGAAAGTATTTTACGGAGGAAAACAAGGGTGATATAAAAAAAATAATAGAACTTATTTGAGCTAGAACAGAACCATTCTGTTTGGTGAGTTTACTTTTCAGCTCTCTTTTAACCAACTGCACTCTCTGAAGTTAACAGTATATTTTTGCGGTGTCTGCTTCTAGCAGTGATAACACTCAATGTTTAGAGTTACTACCAAGGGTTGGTGTGCAGACCAAGGTCACTGCTCACTCTTGTGTACCACATCAGGGGGTGCAGAAGGTGAAAAGCCACACCTGTGGTGAGGAGCAGCCAGGACAGGTGACCCTGAACTGACCAACAAGGGATTCCATCCCATATACGTCATGTTCAGTATAAAGCTGAGGGATCACGAGAGTCAAGTTCTCTTCTTCAATGGCCAACATCCAAGTCTGTTGTTTCTGTGATTCTGTGATCATTTCATGCTGCCATCAGTTCCCTGATCACATGGGACAACACTGAACTCAGCAACATCCCCTCACAAGTCTTCTTTCAGACAGTCCTGCCACAGGTTCCTGTGGGCCCAGCTCCTCTGCTGCCCACTGTGGTGCCAGCATTGCCTGCTGGACACACTGGACAGAGATGGCTCCTCAGTGGCCCTTCACATGGAAGGACACCACTGAGAGAGCTCAGCAAGATGTGACCAGACCCAACAGAAGCCACACCCAACAGGAAGCTCCTCTGACTAATCAGCTCCTGGTTGATATAATCCTGGCCTCGCCCACCATGCCAACCATGACCACCTGGGTGAGGGTGGAGCCACAGAGACATAGGTGGGCCAGGTTCTGCCTCTGGAACATATAGCCAATAAGAGAAACAAAACATTCTGCTGGTTTGTGACTCATTCAAGGTCAATTCCAACTTGGGGCCCACAACTCAGGCCCCAGCACTTCACTAGTGTCAGACGAATAAAAGTATCGTAGAATTGTTTTGGTTGTAAGAGACCTTTGAGATCATCAAGTCCAACCATAAACCTAACACTGCCAAGTGCACCACTAAACCATGCCCCTAAGCACCACATCTAACACCTCCAGGGATGGTGACTCAACCGTTTTCCTGGGCAGCCTGTTCCAGGGCAAAACAACCCTTTCAGGGAAGAATTTTTTCCAAAGTCCAACCTAAACCTCCCCTGGCATAACTTGAGGCAGTTTCCTCTTGTCCTGTCTGCTGCTACTTGAGAAAACACTAACCTCCATCTTGCTACAACCTCCTTTCAGGGAGCTGTAGAGAGCAAGAAGGCCTCCCCTGAGCCTCCTTTTCTCCAGGCCAAACAACCCCAGGTCCCTCAGCCACTCCTTCATTGTTTTCTAGACCCTTCACCCCCTCCATTACCCTTCTTTGAACATGCTCCAGCACCTCAGGGTCTTTCTAAGAGTGAGGGACCCAAAACTGAACACAGTGTTTGAGGTGTGGCCTCACCAGTGTCAAGTACAGGGACACGATCCCTGTTCTAGTCCTGCTGGCCACATTAGTGCTGACATAAGCCAGGACACTGTTGGCTTTCTTGGCCACCTGGGCACACACTGGCTCATATTCAGCCAGCTATTGACCAACACCCTCAGGACCTATTCCTCCAGGCAGCTTTCCAGCCACTCTTTTCCCAAGCCTGGAGCATTGCATTGGGTTGTTGTGACCCAAGTGCAGGACACAGCACTTGGCCTTGTTGAACTTCGTGCCATTGGTCTCAGTAAATCAACCCACCTTATCCA
>JAVSBS010017969.1:7558-17609 GCA_033124195.1 Coracias cyanogaster
TTCTTCTTTCTCTTCTATGGGGGGGGGAAAGAGGGGTTAACAGAGAGTGTCTGTTGTAGATCTGGTGGATTGAACCTAAACCTCACAAGAAGAGCCAGTAGCATGACCCTGTGGGTTGGGATAAATAAAGATGCATAAGAGCTGGTAGCTTCTGTTAGTGTAATAACTACTTGGTATTTTTGGAGTATCACAGTGCATATAATTTGTGCTTTTTCTATTTAAAAAAAACCAAACAAAACAACAACGCAACTCAACTAACAAAAGCCAAGAGCTTGCCAGGGTAAACATTATTTTGGAGAAAAAATTTGCATCTTCAAAGTCTTAATAAATCACAAAGCCTTCCTTTTTATGTCATGACTTGAAATTTCTTAATTCCAAAAATCTCAAAATAAAGAAAGACACTTGCGTTGGAAAGAGTGAAGTGTTTCATTTCAAATTAGAATCACTGAATTCCAACACAAAATAAAATGAAAATGAAAAAAACTTCAAAATAATATTTCAGTAAATGTAGAAATAATTAATGTTGAAATTCTTTTGCCTGCTGTTCTTCCCATTCTGGTTTTAGTTTGGATCAAAACTTGGAAATGAAGCCTGCTCTGTATATACCGATGGAATCTGTTCAGAAGTTTCTGTTGCCAACTTTTGAAGTATATATGTTCTGACAGCTATATCCTACTGAGTGCAGAGTATTTTTTTACAGTGAACAACTTGATAAAAATGATGCACAACTTAACAGGATTTGACATTGCTTACAATGAATTTCAGCTGAAAACAATTAAGTGTTACTCTGTAAGGCCAACAGTGGCTTCAGCTCTGGACACCTGAGAGGTCAGCTTTTCCTTTTTTGTGGTATGGATTGTATGCTTCTGTACTGGAGTACACTCAGAGGAGATACCTTCATCATTTGAGGGGGCTGAGTGAGAAATAGTCCCTCTGGAAGCTTCATCTTTTGGAGTTCACAACTGGAAGAAGAGTCTTGGCTCTAAATTCTTAATTCTTGTTTGTTGATAATGCAAGTAAGAGAAACAAAAGGCTGTAATGGATTTAAATTTGATATGCTATTTTAATGAATTATTAGCAGCAAGATAAGCGTTAGCAATATTTCTTTTTATACTGATTGTTGATGCTAATAACTGAAATGTAGAGAGTTTGAAAAGTGTGGTAAAGTCTAAGCATTTTGCATGTCTATATGTATGTGCACACAGGAAACCTCGACCTGTCTCTCAGCTGGTTGCACAACAGGTTCCTCAGCAATTCGTGCCCCCTACACAATCAAAGAAAGAGAAAAAAGACAAAGTAGAAAAGGAAAAAAGTGAAAAGGAAACAACGAGCAAAAAGAACAGTCATAAGAAAACCAGGTAAAAATCTCAGAAGCTTTTGCAGTATTGGTAAAACATAAGAAAATGTTCTGCAGTTTTACTGCTTTGTAAGTGCTGTGGCAAACTGTCTCAACGATAAGGCTAAATATTTGTGTGTGATGTTTCGCTGGTTTAGGATGCCAATTAAATGTGAAGAAAACCTGCAGTTTGTAATTTTGACCAGAAGATGGAGACCAGCTGAATAGAGACAGAAAGACTTGGGTATTTTAGTTAAGGGTTACAGATGCGTTTCTCTCACCACACCAGATGATGCTAATCTCTGGAAAAGAAGGGACAGGAGTGACTAGTTTTCATGCAAAGTAATAGAGAGAGAACCAATACCAGACTGCAGGAGTGGGAAGTAACGTAGTTATTGCTATCCTTGCAGAACTGGAATAAACTTTGAAGGGCTGAACTAGGGTATAAATTAATGTGACAGGATAAGGCATGTGTATTACCTAGTGATAAAAATCTCTCTACTACATCTGGGATGCTGAAGGAAACCTTGGACTCATAGAACTGAGAACATGAAATATTACAGTACAGACAAGCAGTTCTAACAGCAAGATCAAGGCTTTTACAGCAGGTGGAAGGAGGGTGCAGACTGTGAAACAAAAGCAGCAGGTTTAACCCCTAAATCATCGCAGCCTAAGCATAAAGTTACTGTGGCAAGAATGCTGTGCTAAGAAAGCTGAGAAGTATACAAGACGTAGTCTAATCAAATGTGGGAGGAACTATTGTTTGTTTGTTTGTTTGTTTGTTTTTAAATTTTGTTTTGTTTAAGCCCTCCAGAGTGGTAGCCAAGGAGGATCCTTTGGGATTAGTTATGCAGAGAAGCAGCAGATGATTCTCTTGTGCCTGAAATAGGATCATCGGGATCAGAACCAGAGAGATTGAGAGTCAAGAGAGAACAGTCATTAAGAAAGTCATGGTTAGGATTAAAGACACTGAGATGTTCCTTCCTTTTTTGAAATTTTTTTTTCACTCTTTCTCTCTCTGTCTTTCTCTCTCTCTCTCTGTCTGTCTTTCTCTCTCTCTCCTCTCAAATTTACTAGCTTGTCATGAATCTGAAGTACTTTAGTTATGAGGTATTTTAAGTTAACATAGTTTTAACAAAGCTAATTAAATACTGTAAGTTGAAATATTGATGGTTGAATTGCAATAGTACATTAAAAAATGCAAAAGTGAAAAGGGAAAGAGGGAGAACATTTTAAAAATAACTACAATGAAAACCTTGACCTGAAATACCAGTATTGAGATTTGCATTAAGAATTGTTAGCTGAAATAACTAGGCTGCTTTTTTTTTCTTAACACTTCAAACAGTTCAATTTTTCACAGAATTGGTTCATCAGGTAGCATAGCAAGTTAAGAATGCTTGAGTAGTTTAAGCAGATTTATTCAGTATGCTTTGGGAAAAGGATATCCTTTCCTCTTTGCCTTAAAACTTCTACATTATTGCTGGGAACAACCATACAAATCTGCGTGCACACTCAATATGATTAATAAGCTTCGAGCACGGCATTTATGCAGGTTGATAATGCTGAATTTTTCTCTCCATTCTCATGTTAGAAAGCAGCAAATTTTGATTTTTCTCTTAAAGTGTTCAGTCAAGCTACTTCAGCCTCAGGGGGAACAAGATGTCAAAGCTTATCTATTCTAGCAGAGGAAAGACAGGAGGTGTTTCAGCTGAAGTGACTGGGAACCAGTTCTACTTCAGACAAAGTGAGATGAGAGGGTAAAGGTTAGGGCTTTGCTGTTAGCACACCTACTAACATCTGGTGTCATTATTTTATTGCAACTTGAGCTGGTGAAAGCTGTGGAGTCAGTTAAATGTGTAAAGCTGGGCTGCCAATAACTGCTCATATAAATTCAGGTGTCCGGTGACAGTTTTTCATAGTAGTCAAAGGCAAGTAGTAAATTGAAAGTATTTTATGCTCGTCACTAGCAAAAATGTGATGGCAAAATATAAGTCCAAGTGTTCTTTGATTCTTTTTGCTGTGAAAATCAAACAGTTGAAAGATTAGATGTGGAGACACTATCAACACCGCGTGTAATACTCAGCTCTGTGCATAATTTAAATCACGGCAAATGCCAGGGATACCAGAGTTATACTGGGAACACAAAAGTCCAGTTCAAATAGTATACTAGCAGTCCCAGTGAGTTTTGAAATGAAGTAGCAATACCTGCTGCAAGCTAATATTATCTGTGCTGTTAAATTCAAAAGACAGACACCAACATCTTCATTATTGAACATCATTGTCTGCATAGAGTTGTTGCTTAAAGCTGCTGTGGAGGTGGATGCTTCACTGGATCAGATTTAGGACTTTCTATAGCCACAATAAAGAAAGACTTAATTGTTAAAAGTAAAAACCTTCACATGTAACTGCAGAGCAACATGGATGTGTTGCACATTATTCATAAGGCTGACTTTTAAATAATCTTAGGAAAAGGTAATGTGTTGTTCAGCTATTGTAATGCAAAACATACTAGGAAACGCTCTACCCTATATACTTGTGGTGTGTTGTTTTCCTATATATTACATGTTGCACGTAGCAGTCTTATGAACACATGTTCAGAGCCCCTAAAAAGTAGGAAGAAGACAAGATAAGAAGATGGTGTGTGTGCTTTTAATAAGACTATTTGCTTTATTTAGGCCAAGATTGAAAAATGTGGATCGAAGTAGTGCTCAGCATTTGGAAGTTACCGTTGGAGATCTGACAGTCATAATTACAGACTTTAAGGAGAAAACTAAGTCACCACCTGCTTCCAGTGCTGCTTCTGCAGATCAACACAGTCAGAGTGGTTCTAGCTCTGACAACACAGAGAGGGGAATGTCCAGGTCATCTTCACCCAGAGGAGAAGCATCATCACTGAATGGGGAATCTCATTAAAGTTTATTTCCTCCAGTTTCTTTAGTCTCTTCTCTTCAAAACATGCAAATACATAACTTCTGTCACCTGTTACCACATTTTCATGACAGATTATTCATGCACAATTGTTATGTTGACTGGAACATAATTTATGCAGCTTTAAAAAAAAAGAAAAGAAAAAACTGCAGTGGTAGAAACAATAATTTAAATGCAATCTACAAATGCTTACAAAGCATTTTCAGAACAACCAACTTCTTTTAACCTTCACGTGTAAAGGTGCCATGAAAATGTGGTTTGAATGTTCATTATGCAGTGTTATTGGTAAGTCCATTTTCACTTTTAGTTTAGTGAATTCTAACACAACTCTTGGAGTCTACTATTGGCATGTACTGAATTTAAATTTTTATAACATAGTTCAAGCTGCCTAAATATGTATTATTTGAGAATTGTGAAACATAGTTATATGTATGCAAGTCAAAGATCAACTTAATCAACTATTGCTGCAACAGAATTTTCATAATAATTATCTTCTTAAAAACACCTGCTGGTACTTGGTGTGGTTAAATAGGAAAAATGTTATTAAATAAAACATTTCTATGAATTTTTGCCAATGTTTGACACATTTGACTAGATTACTGTTACTGAATTATGTTGATGGTTTTACCAATATTTTTTCACATTTAAAACACTTATTGTAATGTTTACGAGCAAAACAGAAAACACATTCTAAGCATTGATTGGTTAACCTTACAAGTCAGGTAAAGTACTGCATTGTCACTGTACACTGGTATTCTATGTTGTGTAACAAATATTGAACCTCAGATGATGACATATTTGGCAAAAACTAACATTTGGAAATACAAAAGTTTGGAAAAGCTTTAAAAATAACATAAGTGCAGTTCTCATTTCTGCTTAGAGCTGTTTCCTGCCCCAAATTTATCCAGCATCATATAGTCACTTCATCATTTCATTACAGGAATATCAGATGTTGCACAAGAATAAGGAAATAACAATACTTTTTTGTTGTTGTTGTTCCTGAGTCAATTTCTTTAATATTGATTTGGCCTATTGGAATATATTATGTCATAAATCATGTGAAAAAACTCAGTACCCTACTTTATGGCATAAACTATCACGCACTTAGCAATATACTGATACAGAGCAGAACTATTTACAATCCCATCTGGTCTTATGTAAAATTACCAATAAAATATTTTTGTGAATACAGATCTTGCATTTTTGTTTACAACCAATAAGTGTTTTGATACAAACAATCCACATACAGATTTTAAATTATAGATTTGGGTTCAGTACGAAAGTCCATTTAGCTCCTTTTAAGTGAGGTAGTCCTCTTACACTCCTGTGATTCTTTTCCTTTTTGTTCAAAGTAAATATTTTTAAGGCCATGTAAAAGTTGGATGGACCTTCTTGGTAGTGAATCCAGCCCCAGGTTATTACCAACGTATGATATGTCTTTTAACAGCTCAAACAATGGATTTTTGTAGCCCCTGACAATTGTGATGTTTGGTGGTTTCTTGTAGTAATGTATTTTTCTGTTTTTAATGCAGTACTTCTACAGGCACAATGGTACTGTTCTATTTTGTAAGATGCTAGTTGTGAAATAGTTAGTTGCATAAAATGAAAGTCTGATGTGATATCTGAGAACATACATACCTCATTCCTTGGTGTTGCTGTTTAAACTTTTTAGACATCAAATGTTAATTATAGGCTATTTCAGATGGATAACTACTGACCTGTTTATTATGTATTCTGCTTTATCTTACTAAATAGGATGTCTGTTCATTGCCGTTAGCTGGCCAAATCTTAGTATCTGTAAAACAATGCATTTTAAGCTTCTTAAATGTTTTCGGGGCTGGTGTTCAGAATAACATACACTAGTTTTTTAAAAGAAAAATACATGCTTCTCAACTTTATTTTTTTGTTTTATTTTTAGATGGGACTATTTGCAGAATATACTGATGTAATGGATTGCAAGAGAGCTGAAACTGTTTAAAGTAAGAAGTTTAATGATAGCAAATCTCATCACAAGACGTTTTTATGAAATGTGTTTCTAATTTAAAATGTAATGAATGCTAACACATTTCAGAATTCCTTGCAAACTAATAATAATCTATTACCAGTAGTTCACTAAATGGGAAACGTATTTTCAGTTAACTTTATGTGAATAAACCACCCCGCACTGCCAACAAGAGGTCTCTTTGTATCTTCAGAATTAAGTAGCCATTTGGTTTAGAAGGAAGGGAGGATGGAGTGGATTTTACTATGATTCAATTGTCTCTAGAGAATAATCTCAAAAATGTGGTACAAGTATGGTTATAATAAAAAAGAATGCAGAAAAGTCTCACTATTTGTGGAATAAGACGTAGAAAAGCAATTTCTAACCGCAAATACAACACAGGTCAGCTAGGATGTAAAAACTGAGCTGTGGTGGTTTTAACTGAACTATTACATTGCCATTGTTTACATTGCCACGATGCCTGTTTTGGCATTAAACAAAGTTAAGACAATATTTGCCTGTTTGTGATTAAAGGGATGCGACAGTACTGACAGCAGAGTAGACAAATTCTAAGTAGAACATGGCATTTTACTCTATTAATAATATTATAATTTAAATGAACTTCACTTCCATAATTTCTAAATAATTTTGACTTGTAGTAATCCTAAGTCCTTTTTCTAACTGTAAATATATTTAAAAGCATCTTTACTCCATTTATAAAAAGTGAAAAATTAATGTTGTAATGTGTTTTGATTAGCTATTTTTCTCTGTGACTGCTCTCTGCATAAGAACTGTTATTTGTTAAATCTATATATGCACCAGTCTCTAACAGCCATACATCCTGGGTTGTTCATGAAATGGTGACCCAACGAAGACAAGTGTGATAGTGTTCCATGTAAATGAGTTCCTTTATGTACTGATTGATTGCCTGGCTTCAGAAAGGAAAAGAGGGGAGATATGGGGGGAAAATGAAGTATAAATGGTTCATTGATAAAGTGTACAATAATTCAGTCTCCTCCTAACTTTGATACTAATTGTAGGTGGTATAAGGAGAATAACAAATGTACAGTGGTAGACTATGATCTTTTTTTTTTTCCCCTCTGATTTTAAGTCTACATATTGGAGATAAACAAAAGTTGTTCTACTTAGTAGCAGGTTAAATTATGTCGTATAAAATCTTGGTTCTAACAGAAGCGGTAGTAAAAAAGAAAAAAATTTTAAATTCTTATCTTAAAAGTCTTTAGATTAAGACTGAGAAGTTTTAACCTATAATGTGTTTCTCTAGATATTGATGTTTTGGGGCATACATTGTAAAATCTCAAATTGTTTGATTTTATGATTTATGCACTTTTTAAATATTACGGATAGCATATTTTTAGGTAGGCGTGTAAGATAGAATACGTTTTATAATTTGTTTCCACCAGTTCACTATAGTGTTCAGGCAGGTCTTCTAAACTCAATACAAGTGTGTGTGTCTGCATCCTTGATTCTTCAATTTTTCCTCTCTCCTCTCTCAAAAGCCTGACTGTTTCACAGTTGATTATACTTTTGTTATACAGGATGCATGTGGCATGGAAGTGTCTATTGTGTACTTGTTACGTACATCCAGGGTTCTTTAACTGTATCTGCTTGGGTTTTTTTTCTGTCACATACCTTTATTTGACTCTGCTCCCTATTAGGGAGTCTAGTATACTTCCTTTCAAATATCAGAAACTATATGGAAATAGAAATGCAATGCAATTTAATTTCTCCAAAGGCAGCAGCAAGTGGTAAATTTAGCCTGTGCTTACTCAGGAATAAGATAGGTAAGATAAAAAAAAATCAATGCTGGTTTTGGCTAGCGGATCAGTCAAATATGCTATTTTGCAAATGCGTACCTCTATCTTAATGCTAAGATTTGGCTCTGCTGGAAATACAGTTTGAGCTTTCAGAGGGTTTTCTTACTTAGAATTATGCCCTGACTTATGTCAAAGTTGTCTCAATTTGAAAAGGTTTAACTTCACAAGCTAGCAAAAGCTGTACAGTAAAATCAGTCAAACTGAGGAAGCTTACTTGGTTTCCTTTCATACTGGCAAAGCTCTAACAAGAGGAGAAACTGTTAAAAGACTTAAGAGATTTGTCGAAGACAACAATCAGATATTGATCTTAGTTTGATATCTGAAAAAGAAGCCCTGTTTTAATAAGAATTAACAAGATTTAACAACTAAATTTAGATTGGCTAAGTACTTCAGAAGATAATGACCAATCAATGCTTTATCAAAATGATTGCAACTTCCTGTTTAGAATTGAGTAAAAGGTGCAACAGCGATGGATAGCTGCATACTTGCTAGAAAATGGTATTACCCAACAGCAGGTGATGTTCAGTGACTTTCTTAAGACTTTACATGAGAAGATTGTAGTGTGTGTATGAACAAGGCCTAGGAGCTCAGGTGTCCTCCCCTCTGCCTGAAGTGTACTGTTATATTCAAACACTGAAAGAAAATGCAGAGAACAAATAAGTTAGTTTTAGATCCTAAAGTCTTTGTTATGCAGGAGCTATTTACAGCTTTTTCTTAACTGTATCAGTGAAAATTCATTAAAATGAACCACCCCTATAAAATAATTAATCCCCCAGGAGATGTTTTTGATCTTTATCTTGCCCCTTTTATCATGGGAAACAGAAGTCATCTGAAAGAACTTGCTCTGTCCACTGACACGGGATTTTTAAGAGCAGATAGTTCAATAAGCACAGGAAGTTTTAGCTGTACTTTTAAGGAGTTAAACATGAAAGATGAAGGGCAAAAGCACATATTACAGTTCAAATGAGTATTACTAAGAATGATTACAAGAGATTGCTGTACCATTTGGGGTTTGTAAAAGACAAAATGGTAACATTATCTAATCGCTCATCCCATATGTTTAAAGAGAAAATTTCCACCAGAAAAAAATACCGTTCCAGTAACAATAATTTAAAGAATGGTTCCAAAATGCTAATTTTGTGGAAGGCATAGCATATCTTGACAGAGATACAAATACCTGAGCAAGAAGCCCTTAAAGTATACATTTTCAGGATCTAGGCCACCTGGAAAAGTGTGTAAAAACAGTGGTTTTAGTCAAAGTGCTTGCAAAATTAATGAGCTCCCTTAAACTTTAAAATTTTAAGAACCGTGGCTTTGGACCAAATGGAACTCTAGTTTACAGTGGAGGTATTGAGAAGACAACTGAGGAAAAGGGAGTATTAATTTAGTTTTTGATAACCTGCTACTTGAGTGCTCATAATTTTCTTCTTCTGTATGAAGAAGTGAAAGTACCCAGAAGAAGGAAATACATGTGTCTGCAGCTAATGAAATGTGTCTCTTTTGCTCCTCCTCAGGCTGACTAGATTCTACAAACTACAAATTCTGGTTTTGGTTCAAAGGCAGTTGGAGATACTTTGTCACTAGAAGAGGATGGAGTTGTTCAATCACTTAGCATCTGTTAGTTAAGACAAGTGAGTGGTCAGGCCGATTCTACTTTCTGAATACCCACTTTGGGAATGCAGAGATCTAATTTGATATTTATATGCATCTAATATATATCTGCCATCCATGAATAACCTATTTCAAGCTCATCCTTTTGTGCAGAATAAATAAAAATGCTTCAATTCCAAGCCCAGTTCCTGACAGCACAGATCTCTTGAGTAAGAAAATCTGCCATCTGACTGCTCATCTCTTACTGTAACAGCCTTCAGCTATAAATTAATCTCTGCAAGGGAAATCTCTTAAAGTTATATGTATTTATTGAGTATCACTACTCCCACAATCTCATTCCTTCTTTTTTTTTTTTTT
>JAVSBS010017969.1:17709-28418 GCA_033124195.1 Coracias cyanogaster
ACTCCCACAATCTAATTCCTTCTTTTTTTTTTTTTAAGTACATCTATAGTATAAGTAGATGCAGTGAGTTTGAAATAATTTATTATGCCTGCTATTCCCAGTTCTTCAGGTGTATCTTGGTTTCTAGAAGACCAACAATGGTATGTGGAGCTTAGAGGTCTTTATCAATTTTGTCACTGTTGCTCGTCTTTCTATATCATTGACTTACTGGACAGATTCTTGCTGAGCAAACTTACTTACACCAATTCTGTACCATTCAAGCATTCTGGCTGAGGTAGCTGGCATTCTGGGATGCCAGTTACTGGTCTTAATATCTGCATTTCTGCAAAAAAAATAGAAATTCTGATTCTATTGCTGGGAGGCTTCCAAACATGGAAGAAGAGGCAAAATAGTTTTCCAGCTGGTGGAGGTGAAATGTTGCCAAGTAACCTGCAATACCTGGAGGCTTTCTGAAAGGTGCAAGAAAAGGTTTTCGATGCCAGCTGGAGAAGGAGATCTAAGGAGCATGCCACCGATACTGAGCACTTTCTCAGCTTTCCTATAGGAATTGCAAGTACGCAGCTTCTGTTTCTAAAAAGTCAAAACACCTTCAAAAACCCTCAGTCCAACAAAAAGAGAATAAGGCGGGGGTGGGGAGGAGAGGAGAACAAAGGAAATGTATTTTCAGAATAATACCTAGAATAGCCACTATATAATGGCTTCTTTGTGTGTTTAGTATTCCTTTCTCTGTGTACTGTAGGAAGTAGACAGCATCCCACACTTTTTATAGGTGCGTGTTGTTTTATAATTCTTGATACCTGTTGGTTCAGTGACTCTTGGCCTAAGGATAGATGTAGGTTTTTGCGAATTTAATAGTAAATACCATGAGCATTTCACTTGGATACAGGTCATTTATTGAAAGGGCAGATGTTTTGGTTAAAGAACTAGTCAGGAACAAAATGAATTCCTCTTGTGTATTTAGACATGACACAGTTTTAAAGGATCTAATTCCTGGACTACTAAAGAAGGATAATTTTATGTTGAAAGTGTAGTAAGAACCTGGACTAGAATGGATGTGGCTTCTGAAGGGTTTTGTGGCTAGCAGTTCATATGGCTGTTTTCAGTGATTATTCCATACCGTAGCCCATTAATCTGCATTGGGTAGAGCATCCTCACAAACAAATCAAAATTACAAACAGCACTGTCAGATGCTCTTAAAATTTACTAAGTGCCTTATACAGAGCATCACTGAGGCAATGGTTTGATTGAAAGGAAGTTTGATACAAGATTTGCTCCTTTGGATGGAGTCACAGGTTCCCATTTGTAATCAAGGTGATGTCCCTGGTTATAACACACTAGAATCTTATATTTTATTGCCAATACGAGTACCTAATAAACTCTCCAGAAATTTCTGAGGTGTTTGGTTTGTAAAACGTGGTATTGGGAGGAGATTTTTTTTCTTCTAGTCAGCTGTGATAGCTACTGAAATATCACAGAAGTGAATAAAACTTCTGAGTACTTCTGGATGCTTTCACACTTCTTAATTTCTCAGTCAAGGACGGTATTACCTTTCCTGGGATGGGGTACGTGAGTTGGTTTTATTCATAGAGTTTATGTTTATCCAACAGTAGTTTTTAAGGATTTTATTGTCAGAAAAAGGGCTTGTTACTTTGAAATAAAAATCTTACCTGCCAGGTGTCTTCCCCAAAATAAGTAAGTGCCTTTTCTGTTCTGACTCTTAGAAGTATTTACTTTGTCAGATTGAATCTGAATGTCCTGGATAAACCAACTATTAAGTACTGAGTGTTACCAATGGCTTGAAATCCTTTCACTGAAAGAGCAAGAGACAGAATGTAAGCCACTTGAATTATTTTGAGACCTGATGTTAACAGAAGTTTTATAACTGCTATGAGTAGTATACTTCTAAGAACAGTGTAACTTTTCAGGAACTTGATATTGATAGGAAATAAATATTTATTAAAAGAAGTATATTAAATAAATATTTATTTACCAATTTAAGTAAGAGAAAATGTTACAACGTGGGGGCAACAATCTTGCTGTTAGCAGTCCTGACTACTTAACGGAAAGTAAAACTGAGGCCCTGAACTCTGACTGTAAGAGAATGTGTGGTATTTGGTGAGAGATTGGGACTGTGAATCTTAGGTCCACATTCTAATAAAGTAATTCTTCCTACTGAAGTTTTTACCAATTCTCAAGCAGAAAGAAAGCATGAGCAGATATCAGTAAGAGGTCCTCTGGTTTTATTGGTGCTGCTTCCTATCTCTAGAGGGTTTTTGTTTATAATTTTTTTTTTTTTAAACTTTGCTCAGGACTGGTACAGCTGAAAGTATATTTTCCCTTCATTCTTAAGCCTAGACTTTGAATGGAGTTTCTCTGAGACACTTTTGTAGTGAAATCATATTCCCTACAAACATTAAAGACAAAAATAAACATCTCCGTGAACAAAAGATTGTGTGTGATTGTTATTTTTTAAATATGTATTCATTTATTATAAAAATTCTAAAGGTGTTCTAAGAAAAACGTAAACAGTATATTGGTCTACACTTAAAATGTCTTTGTTTAGCAGGCAGAAAATAGTTTGCATCATTACATGCTAAACCCTGTCTGTGATAAGCTGTGTTCAGTTCCAGTTAAGCCCTCCTTTAAATACCAATGGCAATACATTGTATTTAGCCAAGTGTATAGCAACCCATTAGGAGACTGCCATAGACTGACCTCTTCCTTATCTCAATTCAAAGACATCATTAAACAATTTAAAATTCTGAAAGCTTGGCAGAAAAGCTATGAGGTAGTGTCTGAAAATAAAGGAATGTTAGGAATCACAGTGCAAAGATGTTTTTTCCAGAATAAATGTTACACAAGTAGTGATAATGGAATTGTTTTAAAAATGAACAACCCTATAGTTATTGTTTGATAACCTACGGTTGGTTTCAGATGAGCATAAATAGATGTATTTGAAGCCCCAAAATAGTGACACATACTGAAATGCCTTCCTCAGAAATAAATTAATACTTCTTGCCTATGAACAATCCAACAAGAAAGTATTTTTGGTGAAAACTATTGTGGGTGCACTATAATTGGTCTTGACTGGCAGTGGTGATGCTTAGGGTGTGTTATGATAAATACAACTGTAAATAAAATTATTAAATTGATCAGAATCTTTCTTTGAATGTGTTATTTGTACTGCCTATAAAGAAGTGCAAGAAATACAAGAGGGCAATTTGGGGATAAATAGCAGTCTTAGGGAATTTGATCCTAAAACTCCAAGAGGCCTCTGATAATTTATTGGCACAGGTGAGTCATTACTGCTTTTGGTTATAATGGAAGTTGAGCTGCTCCTGAGATTACTCCTTCTGAGGCAAGAAACTGTGACAGCACCCATGCTTGCAAATTAAACAACTGAGGTAAGAAGCTTGAGAAGTCTTTGTCTCTAGATGATCTCCAGAGGTCCCTTCCAACCCTACTATTCTGTGATTCTGTCTAAGGCTTGGTCTCATTGTATATACAACTACTTTGTTACTGAGTAGTTATATTTATAGACATAGTGCTTAGGGAGATGCTTTAGTCGAGGACTTGTCAGGGTTAGGTTAATGATTGGACTTGTTCTTAGAAGTATTTTCCAACCTGGACAATTCTGTGATTCTGTAAAGCAGGTTCTAAAAAAAAAAAAAAAAGGTCTGTATGGGTTGCCTCTAGTTCTCTTCAAGCTACGCACAGTTCCAGCGTTCAACTCTCTAAAATGTTTGTCACTTGTGTTGCTTTGCAGCATGAGGCTAAGATCCTACAAGGCATTCTTGAAAGAAGCTGGTTCCCTTATAAAGACTGTTGGAGTTCCCTGTTTGTGTAGCAAGTGACGGCCCTGAGTAAACTGATCCTGGCTCCAGGGAGGCAATGTGTGAGGCTGATAGATCCTGAGGTGCAGAGTGCTTTTAGTCCCACCCTGTAAGTGTTGGGCATAGATCCCAAAGTGCAGGCAGCAAGTGGTAGTAAACTGTTCACAGAACTACCAGGTTTGGTACTAGCAGAAATACTCGTATGAGATCAAATTGGTATCAGATCCCAGAATGGGGCTATTGTCACTAATTAAGGGAGTCTAATTTAGTCTACTTACCCATCTATTTTAGAAGAACAGAAGGAATTCAAATGAGCTTACAGCTCTGTAAAGCCCTTCTATCACCCTTCTATTCATTTCTTTCCTCTGTTGACTGTTCAGTAAGTCTGCTACACAATTACGGGTCTGAAGATGAAAACAAATTTCTTAAATTCCATACCAATGTTTTGGCAGCCATGGGAGTTCACAGCATTCCACTACGGGCCTCGTGCCTGGAGATAGCTTAGGACGCTGTCCAATTTTATTTTACCCTTTCTTGACCTGAAAAAAAAGGGAAACTTTCATGAATCAGCAGGGCTTGAAATCTTCTCAGGTGTTTCAGGGTCGAAGTTTGGTGCAAGACACTATGCCAACTACTGACCAACTGCTGGTACCCATGGAATGGAATGGTTTGAGAACACAATTCTAACAACACTTTAGATAAATCAGTGTAATGTCTGCATGCTCCAGGGAATGGCACAGAACTGTGCAAGGTAAGTTGACTGCTCTGTGAGCTTCAGACGTGAGTAAGACTGTTGACCATGGATAAGACACCTAAGCCTGTTATGCACCTTAGGTGTTTGTTACGTGACGGGCCTAGTCTGTTTTAAAAGGAACAGTCGGTACAAAGGAAAATATTAACATCTTTTCTCTTCTTCCTGATAATGCCAGCACTAAATGTTTTAAACAGCTGGGACATTTGACTGCTCTAATCTGGATTCTGAATTAGTAATTATGGAAATAAAGCAACCCTTAGAGAAAAGGATGTGGCGAGACAAACATTAGGACTTAGATTTTTCTATATTTGATGTGTCTACGTCAGTTTTCAATGTTAGACTCTCCTTGAGGAGAACCAGGGAGCAAAAGAAAGGTACAGATAAAAAAAGTAAAATAGGGGGTTTGCTAGAAATGGACAAAGGAAGTCAACTCTTCACCTGGTTTGACGGCCTGCCTGCCTTCCAAACCCTCTCCTTAGTGAATGACTGTCTGTCATTCCCATTCCACGCTGTGCTGCTGTTTTGAAACAGGTAACTGGCTACCTGGCTCATTGCCTCCACTGTGTTGTCTGGCTTGTGTTGCTGAATAGCTCTCAGAGGCCCTGACAACTCCTAAATCTCTGTTTCCTCTTAGGAGGGCAGCCAGCACTTGTCATCTAACTTTTCTTTTAAATTTTAGCTGTTTTCTAGATGCAGTTTCACTCTCCTAGCCATGCAGGCTTTTTGCACTTGGAAATAATAAATACATAAAATGCATGAAGTTTTTAAAACAAATATGAAAAAAATAAACTAAAAAAATGCAGTGGTTTTCAGTCTGTGGTCTGAGGATCTCATGAGCTAATGCATTCTTTCTAAGGGTCTTCCAAAAAGTAACTAGGATCAGCGTCTTTATTGCAAGTAGCATTAAATTCAATGCGTGAATTCTGCACTGTTACTGTGAAGTGGAAATACCTTACAGGATTACTTTCAGATTATTTGATATATTTAATCTTAAAAAATGAATTTTCAAGCTGTAATGCAAGACTGCTATTATGTATGATTACTGTTAATAAATACTTCTTCCACTACAAGAAAAAAAAATAGATGTTGTATCGTAGAAATGTAAAGACCCTGATCTGGGTGTCAGGGGATTTAAAGCACTTGGCACTGTAGCAAATAACAGCAGGACAGGATAAGGACTTCTAAACTTGAGTATAGTTGTATATAAACAAGCAAAAGCCAGGCCTCCTTGCCCTATTTCTATAGTTTTGGACACGGTATATATTTGCAGAAGCAGGTAAGTTTGTTGTTTTTTTTTTTAACTCCTTCCAGGAGTATTTCAAACACAAATTCCGATGCCAGTTATGGTCCTTGGAGAACTTCAGATGAGGCAAAGAAACAAAAGCTCAACACTGAGAAACCCCCTTTGGACTGATGTTTTGGAGTTCATATTTAGAAATCTTTACAGAAAAATAACAAGACACAAATTAAGAAAAAGAGATTAAAAGAAAATTATCTTTGTGCTCCTAGAAATTATTCTTTCTGCTTTTTTTAATGTACTAGAGCACTACAAATTCTGCAAGTCTACATATATAGCTGCATATTTATTTACTTAGGACACAGAAGTTGAACTTTCTTAAGAGAAATGATACAAATATTTTGTCTGTTTAGTAACTTATATTTGTTCCCAGAAGAGCCATTAAATAAATGTTGAAGTAAATTTGAATCAATTATTTCTTCATATTAGAAGAAACTAGGAATTCTGAAAGGTATCACTTCCCAAACTACCTACAATGCAGCTTGCTTACTTTTGTGTACTCTTGTCCTTAGTTACTCTTCCTATCAGCAATATATTGTAAGGTCGTGCTTGTAGTCTACAAAGGTTAAATGCATGCTACAATGCAAACCAATGAGAGCTAGAAAGGGAAGGAATGGGAGAAGGCAATAATATTTTCGCCATCGACAAAAATTAATTTTGAGAATTTTTGTTAACGTTTTTCTACATTGGGGGCAGATGTAGGGAAATTTGAAGAGGAGATACAACAACAGTGGAAGACAGTTGTACCAAACTAAGTCCTTGTCTTAAAAATTAATGAGAAGGAAAGAAAAATGTATGTCTGGCAGCACAGAAAGGGAGCATTGCACTAAGAAGTCCGATGGTACCATATGCACAACACATGGTGGGTGAAGCAGTTTCCCTTTGCTTACCCAACCGTGCACTCTATCACAGCAAAGTGTTGACACTGCTGGTTGTACCAAAGGGCATGTGAACATCAAAGGAAGTGTCTCTGCCTTTGAAAAACCCTTAACTGGTCTGCGCACGAGGCAGCATTGACACAAATCTGCCAGCGCAAAACCTTATTGCTTTGCCAACTTAGCTAATGCTTTAACTTCCTGAAGGAACAAAACCAGAAGGAATGATATGAATGTATCTGATTAGGACTGGGGTTTTTAATTAGCAGAAGGTTGGAGTGGAAATTGATTTTTCCCTTTGTTCTCTCTGTTACATCAGGTAATCCCCTTCCAGAACTGTGAAATTTTTTTTTTTTTTTTTTCCTTTTAAGTTGATCTGATTTTTCTCTTGATCTAATGAGTTGTTAGAATGTTGGTTTCATCTTCTGGCACACAGTAACTGCTGTTGTGACCCCTGAACACACTTGCAGAAGGTGCCAATTCCTTTAAAAAAATCAGTTGTCTTTACTTATTTAACATCTGTAGTTCACTAAGATTACAATTTTCTGGATTTCAGACATAGTAAATAGAATTAAATCGTAAAGATATAAAAGTTACCATGCCTAAGTAACTAAATTTCAGTCGAGAAAAGGATTTAAAGATTTAAAATTGGTAATAAATGGAAAGAACCTTGCATCTGCTTGGACCTCTTCATGTTTTAAGTTTATTAAAGACTATGAAATATTATAGCGTCAAATGCTATATATTGTTCATTGGCTGTTTTTAACATGAAGATAAATAATTATTTCTCTTCGGAGAATTTTGAAAGCTGAATTAGTTAATTGGATACCCTCTGATGGTGTTTTTTTTTCTCAGAGATACAACCTAAGTATGACATTTCAGTCACTTTTGCTTATCGTTGTTATTCACACAGAGTTTGTAGTGAGAAGCATTTTATCTTTTATCAGACCAACTGATAGTTAGATTAAATGGACAGATTTTGCAGTGTGAAAAAAGGCTTGTGTGGGTGTCAGTTTATCTTTTTTTTTCTCCCCAATAGCATCAGACACCTTAACAAGAGATGCTAACTTTCTCTCTGACCTTGCATCAGTTATATTTTTAGAGCACTGCAGATACATTCTCACTATTAATTATTCAGGCATTATTAGACAGCACTGAATGAAGAGAATCCCGTAAATTCCTATTTGGGAAATGGTATGATTGATAAACCAAAAAAGATGTTTTTTCTCCCTATGACATCTCTTTTTAGCACCCCTTATTTCTTCTTTTCTCATCTAAGAATATATTTTCTTCTGAGGTATGAAAATATTATTGCTGCCCAGCTGCTACAGTCATTCTTGGTCCCTTTGTAGCACCCTTCAGACCTCATTTTCTCTGACTGGAATGCTCTTCAGTAAAAAGGCAAGTGTCACACCTCACTAGGGACTAACTGGTCTTCGCTTTTATGCTCACTGTCAGTAAATGGTCCATTGCATCTCTTCACTCTGACTCTCATATTGCCGTGCTACTAATTCCCTGCCATATGGACTCGATGCTGTATGTAAGGGGTTGTGAAATGGGACAGTGAGCAAATTCATGACACAGGTCGGCAGGTAGACATGCACCGAAAGCAATGAGGCAGGTTTTAAGTGCAAACACAAATTCAGGAGAGCAGGAGGGGGGTTCATCTCTTGCGGCAGAAAGCATGGAGGAACAGAAACCAGAGGGTCAGAAAGCCCAACTGAGACTCTGAGTGGCACTTTCGGAGTTCGTATTTTTTGTAACATGTGCTGGCACATGGATCTCACTAACATAAATTTCCCATACTTCATTAAGCAAATTCTTTCTAAAGAGTCCTTTTTACAAATCCTCCATTTCACCTATGACTCTCCCATCACGATTCTGCCATCTTTGGCCCTGAATTCTCATCATTGCTCCTCATCTTCTCTACTTCCTTACTTCTCCCAGATTCTACTTCTTTTCTCAGTCCTGATTTCCCTTCTTGTATCTCTTGGTAACCATCCTGGTATCTGCACTGTAAACATAGCTGAGGAGCCAGGATTTTCTGAGGGCCACCTATTTTGCCCATTTCCACTTTTATTTTGAGGAAGAGATGACGAACACTTTTGGCATGACTTCTCTTCCAAATGCTAGGGTTGCCAGCTGGAATTCTGCTTTGCCCCTTCTTTTTAACTCAGCCAAGAGCTGCACTAACCTACGGCTCAGGTTTTATGGCACCTATGACATACACCCTCAGGCCCCAGAATCTACAATGGAACTATTTTTTTTAAGCTTTATCGTAAATCATACTGGCATTTTTCTTAAATTTCTTAATTTTTTTTCTTTAAATGTGATTAAGTGGGGATATCATCACTTATTTTTAAAAAGGATGTTTCCAGTCTGTAGAGAAAATGTAAGCCAAATGTGAGGACAAGAAAAAAGAATTTTCTCAAATGTGTCTTTTTTTTTTTTTTTAAACCAACGTTAGAAGCTGAGGGAAAAGCATTGACCGATGGCTTTTAAACACTTCCATTGCCAATAGTGGCTTAGGCTGTTAGGCCTTTGCTCAGCAGACGGGGCCAGGGAGGAGGGATGTGATACTGTATTCCTTCAGCAGAAACCCAACCAATATTCCCGCTGCCTGGCAAGACACACCTGTTACTTCTGCCCCAGTGGGCTTCTTTCCAGGCCTACTGCTTGTTCTCCAGAGGCATGACTTGGTAGCCAAGATAACACTCTCCTTGCTAGTGACCACAAACGAATCCTTCAGGCCCAGTTCACTAAGATTCTCTGGTGGGGCGCCTGCCTGGGACCTGCTCCTCAGGCCAGGGTGCTGCACAGCCACTTGTGTGCCCAGGCCAGCGGAGGGAAAGGGGCTGGAGTCCAAAATGATCTGCATGCTCAGATTGTGTCTCTACAGGGAGAAAGGACGCCTGTGTAGACCCCAGCTGCCTAGCAAACACCAGGGAACATAGAGTCATGGAATGGTTTGGGTTGGAAGGGGCCTTAAAGATCATCTAGTTCCAACCTCCCTGCCATGGGCAGGAAGACCTTCCACTAGATCAGGTTGCTCAAAGCCTCATCCAACCTAGGCTTGAACACATCCAGTGTTAGGGCATGCAAAACGTCCCTGGGCAACCTGTTCCAGTGACTCACCACCCTCATAGCGAAAAACTTCTTCCTAATTTCTAATCTAAATCTACCTTCTTCCAGTTTAAAGCCATTACCCCTTATCCTACCACTAGAAGCCCTTGTGAAAAGTCCCTCCCCAGCTTTATTGTAGGCCCCCTTCAGGTTCTGGAAGGCTGCAATGATGTCTCCCCAGAGGCTTTTCTCCAAACTGAACAACCCCGACTCTTTCAGCTTGTCCTCTTAGGAGAGGTGCTCCAGCCCAATAATCATCTTCGTGGCTCTCCTCTGGACCCGCTCCAACAGGTCAATGTCCCTCTTGTATTGGGGACTCCAGAGCATATTCGGGGCTCCAGTTGGGGCACAATATCCTTGTGAAGAGGTAGTTGTGAAGCTTTTGCACGAGAAAAGTCAAAGATACCACAACACAAACCTTGAGTGGGGTAAAAGTGTCGTTTTCAGGGGACTTGAGCCTCACTTTTAGCCCTTAAAGAGTTGCGACCCTGCGTGCTGAGCCTGCGGACCTCAGCTTGTCACCACTGCCCCTGCCTTAGACATTCCTTATCTCGACTTCCTCCCAGGGATGCGTTTAACGGAAGGCTGAGCGGGCGGCGATGCCGGGCTGACTACCGGGGCCCTGCTGGAGCCCAGCAGCTTCTCCCGGGCCCTCCCAGGGGACCAGGCCTCGCCGGGCACCCCTCAGGAGAGCAAGGCCGGGGCGCCCCTGCCCGCCCCCGACCTATCCGAGCGCTGAGCGGGCCTTTCAGCTCTGCCCACCTTTGGGTCAACGAACCGCCGACCGGCCGCCGCCGCCACGACCCCGCCCCCGGGGCCCGGCCCCG
>JAVSBS010017970.1:0-12731 GCA_033124195.1 Coracias cyanogaster
GTGATGACACAGTTTTCATTACCTATTCTAAAAATTATTAAGATACATTTTGTCATATATATGTTCTCTCACACCATAAAGATGCTTCCACAGCGAGTCCCACATGAACTGAAAATATTCGCTTTACTGCGACAGTAAAACAAAGCCTCTCAAAGAAATACTAAGAAGGGTGCTGATGACTGCCTTGTGATGCAATAAGCTAAACATCTAATGAAAGCAAGAACAAAAAGCTATCAACATCTGCTTACTAGTTTTGCCCTTGGGTGTTTTCAAGGCTGCCATTCCCCACACTGATTTAGACATAATTATGTTACACTAAACTACACATGCATTACATAATGGATAAACCCTTAGAATAGCGGCCAAGAAGGCGGGAGCTCAAGTTGCCAGGCTCTCCCAAATCTCCAGGGCACATGTTCCGCAGTCACACTTCCCTAACCCTTGAGCCAGCCTAGCGGAATATATGGATCTTGACAGTAAATGAGATTCAAATTTTATCAAATGAAAAGAGAGAATTAATATGCATCACATAAAGGCAGGGAGTTCCAGCTTCCATGTTCTCTAGTTCCCTCTGTAGAGCACAGACTGTTTGAACTGCATTAAATCAAAGTTAGAACAAAATATTGTTCTACCATCTATTCAATGGGTTATCTGTTAGGAAAAAAATAGAAAACAGGTATCATTAAGGGATTTTCATTTTGAAGACTCCTTGTTCCTTACAAGCCCCTCTGCCTTTGATCTTCTAACGCTCACTTTCTGCTTCTGAACACTCATTCCACTACCCAATAAGCCCTTTGTTTCTGCTTTTATTAAATGAGATGTGTATTTGCATGACAATTCTGCAATTTAATCCAATGTCAAACACTGCTATTGTTTACTAAAGTTTATAGTCAATGAAGACCTACACATCAAAAATCTAAGAGCATCCCAAATCTTCAAGGAAAGTGATTATTTATACTCTGTGACAGTTCCTTTCCTGCAAATTCAGGGAGTGCATAAAGCCCTATGACAATACGTTTGTCAGAAATCATCTGGGTTTTATGTTCAGAAGAAACCATAACACCCCAACTGAAATAGAGGAATTTAGATGTTATTGCTCTCCTGGAGCACCCTCCAGTCACTCACAGTGCTGCGTGTCATTAAAGACTTTTTGCAGTTACTCATTTTGGGGAGATGTTTGCTAGAACTCGGCATTAAGGAATGTGTCCTTAGGGACTGCAGTCGATTTACAGCCTTGCTTAATACAAGTAAGTGGGGAAGCCTGTGCCCCAGTGAAGTCACTCAGCTTTTACCCAATCCAGAGACTGCAGTGCTACAAATCTACCAGCTGTAAGTTAACATTTAAGAATTAGCTACACTTTAAGGACTTTTGCTTACAGTGACCAAGTAAAGAATCTTTTTTTTTTTTTTACTTGTTTATAACCATATCCTCTATTTAGTTAATTGAGCTAAAAATAATTAAAATAGTATCAGCTAAGAGATTCAGCATGTCAGCTTTTATGGTGGTCGGAAGATCTTAGTAAAACATCCCATTAAACCTTAAAACAAATGAAAGATACAACACTTACTGGAGAGTCCTGTTTGTAGGTGCCAGGCTGGGAGGAGGCAATCACATCACCCCCTCCGCAGTCAGCGCCCAGTTCATTTCACTTTCACATTTGTTTGTGATGACACCACTGATAGATCAATTTGCTGTCTACAATTTCTGGAAGGATTTATGGACAGCCTACTTCAAATATCAGCACTTGAGACACCTGCTGAACTTGTCAGCCTCTGTCCTCTACATTCTTAAATCATCACTTACCTAAATACAGTTTATTTGCCACGTCTCTTCAACTTAAGTGATGTGCCTTCTTTTGCCAAGCACACAGTTTAACCAAGACCTTACTTTTATCATCAAGTTTAACAGAAATAGATCGTTCCTCCTAGACATTACCTCCTCAGTATAAACAGCATCACAAAAAACTGATTAAAAAGTTTCACGTCAGCTCCAAGAGCAATCTAATGAAGTCTGTTTGCAGCTCATACCTTGACCTTGGCACTGAAAATCTGGGCCATACAACTCCATAAACATTCATACACTTAACAAAATAGACCAAGCTCCTCAGGAGCTGGTTTATATGACAGAATCCAGACATTCAGGCAACAGCATTTCTCAGCTCCGAGTAGGAGCTATCCTGATGGTTTATGAAACTTCTGACATTTCCCACACCTTACAGAACTGCAGGAGTAAGTCTAGCCGAAGGTATCTTACCAAATTAATTACTGACCTTTGAAACTGAGAGCGGCTTTTGACCTAGAAACATAATTACTACTTGTCCTTGAAATTCCAGGTTAGTTATTTCTCATGAGTATTCCTCTGGACGGCAGCACGGATAATAATGGACCACCATTATCCTAACGAAGCAAAGCTAAGGAGCAGGTTGCAGAGTGCTGCAGTTTCTCCTTACAGCATCACTGTCTCCTGAAACCCTTTTCTATGAGTGTAGCCAAGGGCTCACAGAGGGACAAGGAGGTCTGTCACGCAGCTTTGGCAGGTCAATGATTAACATGCATTTAGCAGTGTTATTGTACAACCAGAAAAACATCGTATGGCAACTATCTGCAAAAATTTACACAGTTATGACACAGAAAACATACAGCTCATCTTCAGAAAATTCCATGTTTGAACAAAGACTAATAGAAGAGGTTAACTCAGGAAAAAGAGCTTGGTCATTTTTTCTTCCTCCTGAAAAGGTTCCTTCTGCTTTTTTTGTTTCCATACCACTCAATTCTACCAATTTTAACTTTTGTGAACTTGTGGTTTCTTCACTCATTCCTAAACAGTTTTGGGAGCACTAAGTGAATGCACAAGAAATAGTTTAAAAAAAAAAATCAATGTGATTCTCTTCAAGGTACAGGTCCTTGTTTAAAAAAGTAACAATCAAATATAAACATGTTTTTTCAAAGGTTATGTCTAGGATATCCTCGGTAATGCTCAACAGTAAAGAAATATAAACCCTATGTATTTAAAATGATAAATGATAATTTTTGAGCCATATGAACAATGCACCCCAAGCCTGACATCTAAAACATCCCACTTAGGCAGAGACGTTTACATCTTACCTTTCTTAAATGATTTAATAACAAAAAAGTTTGAACACATTTTATTAACAGACCTTTAAAAGCACATCTGTTTTTAATATCAAGCTAAACATTCTAAACTGAGTGTCTGAACACAGATCCTACAGTTCTTTTTAAGCCATTTTAAGACAGACTGGTATCCATTAGAAGCAAACCATTTAAAGTTGGGACAATATTTCACACAATCATTGCTGTGTTCTTGCTCTGTTCATTTTTTTTCTTCCCTAAATACCTGCTACCAACCACTGCTGAAAACAGTGTATTGGATCAAAGAGAACCTTTTATTCTTATTTGGAGCACAAATGAGTGCAAGATTAAAACAACTAAAGTCAAGCTGGGATTTGATCAATTGTCCAATTAATTGTATTAAAAGATAATTCAAACAGCTGAAAGAAGTTCATTTAGAAATGACATTAAAATAATCCCCAACGAGTGGACAAATACAATTGCTATCTTCTCAAAAATTATGTACAATACATTTTCTAGCTAGAAAATAAGAGGAAGCAACATTATCAGAAGGCTATATAATCCGCACATCTTAAAAACTTTTTCTCCAGCAACTATTTCGGCACTGTTTAACTGCCTAAATACACTGTATTAACAAAAGTATCAAAAAGTTGTGATAATTTAATGTTAATGGATCGCAAACGTTGATAAGTAACATTTCCACCTCTTCTTTATAAAGGGGAATCTAGGAAAAAAGTACAACTTTCAATAACAAAATAGTTTGCTTGCTGAGAAAGAAGATCCATACAAATGAGGACAAGTAAAATTAAATTAACATTTCTGCCAAAGGGAATACCTAAGTACTAGAGGAACTCCTTAGTGTTCTCCATTTCTTTTCAGGAAAAAAAAAAAAAGTCAAATATCCTTTTATTTTAACCAAGCAATATCCTGTTGAAGACAGACACGGTGGCACCTCCCTCCAACTCTCCCTTCTTTTTTTGGGATACTATTTTGAAAGCACAAATAAGGGAAAGGAAAAGATCGTATAAACACAACCAGCTACCATTTTGTAAACACGCAGAAAATAAAATCTGCACTGACGCATTGCTGCTAAACAGCTCCCAGAGCAGATGACTCCACACCACGGGCAGTTCAGAAAACAAAGTTATTACCCAGTTTATCCGTCCTTCAAAACCGCTGATGTCTGAAACGCGCTGGAGGTCAGGGGAAGCGGGGGAAGGAGATCCATAAAAATCCGGGGAGCCTGAACTTTGCCGGCAGCTCCCCGGGCTCCGCCGCCTCCCCGAGGAAGCCGCCCCCTCCCCGGGAAGGGAGCGGGGAAGCGGCGTGCGGCAGCCGGAGACCTCCCTGCCCCCAGGGACGCGGCCGAGGCGGCGGCCCCGCGGACGCCGCAGCGGAACATCAGCCTTCCCGCCGCCGCCCGTTACCTCAGGCGGCGAGAAGGGCCCGCACGGCCTTCGCCCCGCTTCCCGCCTCAGCCCAACGCCCTCCTTCTCCGGGAGCCGCCTCGCTCTCCCCGCCGCGCCCCGAGCCGGAGCCGGAGCCCTCACCTCGGCCAGGTCGGCCAGCCGGTCCTTCATCCCCGCGGCGGCTCAGCCACTCCCCGAGGCTCCCGCGGCTGCCGCTCCTCGCTCGCCGCTGAGGGCCGCCGGGGCCGACCCCCGCTCCCTCACCGTCCCCGCTGGGCCGGGCGCTGCGGACGGGCCGCGCCAGCTCCCCCCGTCCTTCCGCGGTGCTGAGGGGCGCCCGCCACGCCCACCCCCCGCCCAATGCCGCGGGCCGCGCCGCGCATGCGGGGAACGGGGCGGGGACGCGGAGCGGGCGGGCGCGGCAATCATCCTCTGCTGACGTCGGGCCGAGGCCGGTTGTGCGGGCGGGCGGCGGCGGAGCCGCGGGGAGGGTCGCGGAGCAGCGGGCGGGAAGGCCCGGCCCGGCCCGGCTGAGTGTTCCACAGGATGTTCAGGAGCGCGCCGCAGATACCGCTGGAGAGCTGAGGTGTCCGCAGGGTGCCCGCGAGGGAATTCCCATCCCAAGGAAGCAGTGCTGCTAGAGCAAGGAATAGAGCTTTTGCTATCCCAAAGGAATGGTAACGCACGCGATTTTGGGGGACTGTCATGAGAGAAAGAGCTGTGAAAAGTTGAGATGATTATTTTTAGTTGAGTTGCATTTAAACCTCTCCTGGTAGGTGATGTGGATAGGCAGCGACAGGACTTCGTGTAATTCACGTTCAGTCCCAGAAGTACAGAGGCTGTCGTCTGGGTCGCAGGCCACCACGCGTCCCTTTCCCGTCTCACGATGCTCAGCTGCGGCCTATGGTGTGCTCTGCACCCGCGGAGCCGCGCAGGGCGATCCGCCTCACGACTGGCAATTAAAAGAAAGCTGTACGCCCCCATTCCGTGGAGCAGAAGGTGACCCATTGACTTAATTCAGCTCTTCAGCTAGAACGAGTTGACACAAGTTGCCTGTTAGTGATGTCGCCAAAACTTTGCCCAAGTGCTAAATCCGTACAATAGCGGGTATGTCTCAAGGGCCTGGGAGTTGCCAGGAAATAGAGCATGTACGAACTGTGGAAGGCAGAAAGTCCTCGGTGCTACCAAGTTCTTAGATGCTTGCTAAAAAGTACTACTTTGGACTATAGTCGATTACCTGTAATTATGAGTATCTCAGTGCTATCATATATAGACGTTATCAGCTAGACTATAGTGTTCCCCAACTAAATTCTGAAAGTGTTACTTTTGGATACTGAGCATAATAATTCAATGCATAAATTTCCTTCTGTATTTAAATAGTTTTATTCCAGTGATCAGGAATTTAAATATTCTAACTTAGCAATGTAAGATGCTTTAGTGACAGTAAATTGCTCAATTTTTTGTTGTCTGAAAAAAATTCAGATCTACATCTGCCCTTCATTGTTGACCTAGTAAATGCTTCTCTTCCAGAAGTGTAGTCTCTTAATGAAACCTAGAGTCAGATATGTTTTACTTGGTGAAAAAATGAAGTTTGTCTTTTGGATACGTGTAGATAGAATTTTGCTACTGTATGATCCATCTTACTTATCCACGCTGCAAGTGACTAATTTCCTTCAAACCTTTTAGTGTAGTTTCCTGTGGCGCCTTGAACACCAGCGTGCAGACCTGTTCCTGCCGGAGCTCACATTCCAGAGACATTTCCGCAATCACTGCTTTAGCTGGGAAGTACAATTACGCTCCTTTTCATTGCTTGCTGCATAAATTGTTGCCTCCATTTACAGTTTACAAAATTATTTTGCTTCTGATATATTAAAATGTGCTGTTCACCTCTGTGACTGTTTATTTCCAGTACCAGTCCTCATGCGCATCTTCAGGCACTAACTTTATACGGGCTGCCTTTTACTTTGCACATTTATCTGTGCCAGTGAGTTGCTAAGCTTGTTCACAGTTGACCTGAGTCAAGATATAGGAAATTTACTTTTAAAAGTAATTATTCTGCTGATTACCTAGTGATATCTTACAGAACGCTAATCTTTTAGATCTAACACTGCTGATGAGTTCTTAGGAGTGTTTTGTTGCCTTTGCTGAATGGGCTTATCTGGAGCAGATGTTTTGTGGATCCTCTGAACTTATATGTGATGATAAAAAATAGATTCTGCATAGCAATTCATCTTTCAATAACATAATAAATACTTGCCAGGAGCTCAAGTGCTATGATAGGGGACTTTTAAATTACAAATGTGTTTTAATTTTTTCAAATTAAAGTGCCCGTGTTACCAGTTGGTTTGCAGGAAAAAAAAGTTTACTAATAAATTTATACCAAAATTGAGAAGTTTCTAAAGTACACTGAGTGTTCTATACAGTTACAGATTGCTTTTTTTCCCCTGGAAGTGTTTATATTCTTAAAACCTGCCAAACTCCACTAGTGTGGCATTATGGGCTCTTATTTATAAATGCACGTTTATTTGTCAAGAAGAGAGGTGGAATTCACAAGGGTTTTATAAAGACAGCATTGTGCTGGGAAAATTTGAGTTACGTATTCTGAAAAATGTCCTTCCTGACACCTAGAGGTGATCAGGAAAAATGCTAAAATCACAAACCCAACTCATCCAAAGAAGGGAAGGCAAACTGAACAAGCCAGTGATTTTTCCAACAAAGTCTTATGCAACATTTGGATCGGCATTATACTATTAAATAAGCAAAAATTACAGCACAGCACAGTCATTCTTGTAAAACTTTCTGGATACATCACATCTATGTCTGTAGAAAGTGAACAAGAAATAAGCTGTATGTATGACCTGCTGTGAAATGCTCTCTATGTTAATTCCATCCAGAAATATTTTTTTAAATAATTTATTTATTCTAGATTATGGGTGTACCAATAAATATTAAGCAGACCACATAAAAGTTGCTGAAGTATACTGGAGTAAAAAAAATATAAAAGAGACCTTAAAAATCAGTGTGAGGCCATGACTTTGATATTTATAGGCCTATGCAAAACACTTATGTTCCTTGAAGGTCAGTTTTGGAATAACTTCCTTCCACTGAAGTTTGGATTTGAGACCTTAGAGCATTATTAAAAATCCAGGGCTTAAAAAACCCTTTTATTTTCATTAATGCACGCTCTAGTGAATGCAGGTAAGTTTGTATGAAGAGCTGAAAATAATAGCCATGAAGTCCATTTGAGGAAACTCCTTTTGAGGAGTCTTTTTTTACCTGAAAGCTGTTCAATTCTATTCTCCTGCTGCTTTTTAAGGCTTTATTAAACCGCGCTGCAGGCAGTTTAGTAGGTTTTCTAAGCAACTACATGCAATTTTTACACTTTTCTCTGCAGAAAGAGTATCAGCTGACTAGAACACTTTCCGATGCTATTTTAATGACGAATGAGGGTTTCGCCGAGCAGCTCCGCTTGCCACAGGGGCTCTGTCTCGACCCCGGGCCTCACCGCGGAAGGTGCCGTTGGACCCAGAGGGTCCGTCCTCTCTCTACCAGCCGGGGACCGCACAGGGCCGGGTAGAAGGCAGCTGAACGGGCCGGGACCCGCAGCAGCCTCCTCCCCACACCACCAAGGAACGGCTCCCTCTAACCCCGCGGGCTACATCCCCGCGGAGAGGCCGGGCCGGGCAGGGCCGGGCCCCTCAGCGGAGGAACGTCCGCGGCGCCCCGCGCCACGTGACCGCCGGCCCCTCCCTCGCCCTGCGGCCGCGCGGCGTCGCTCTCCGGGTATTTGAACCGCGCTTCCGCCATTTTCCCAGCGCCCAGTCACGGAGGGGAGCGACGCGGAGAGGAGCCCCGGGGAAGGTAACGGCGCCGGCACGGCCGCCTTTTTCTTCTAGGGAAGGGTATGGGGGGGAAAAGCGTGGCCGCTGTAAAAAGCGTGAGCGGCGGGGATGGCGGTCACCGTTAGCTACCGCCTTAGGAGCGGGGATAGGAGGTGGGTTGGGTTGCGGTGAGGCCGGGCCTGAGCGAGCGTTGCAGCTGCGGTGCCCGACTTGTGTGGCGGCTTCTCGCCCCTCGGCACGGGAGGGATAGAGCGGTAGGAGCTGAGCCGTGCTGTGCTCCGCTCCGCTCCGTCCCTGTAAAAGGGCGGGCGAAGTGTCGGGGGAGAAGCGGCGCGCGGCCTCCAACGGCCCGCGCGCGCAGGGGGGAGGGGAGGAGGCGCGCGCTGCTCAGTCATGGTGGCTCATGGCGGGGAGGGCGCGTTAGGCCCCTTGGCGGGGCTCGGGGGAGCCTGAGGGCCCGGCCGGGGGAAGATTCCGCTCGGCAGCCTCAGAGAACTCGCTCGGAGCTCTCCGGATCGGGAGGTGGATTCTCGTGGGGGTGGGATACCGGCTCTGGGCGGGCTGGGGACGGCTTTCTGGGGAGCGAGGCAGGGGTCGGCCTTCGCCGAGGTGTCCATCGGAGGCTGCGGCTCCGTCTCTCCATTTTTCGAGCCCGAAAGCCAAAGGGGTGCGGCGGCCGCCTACCGTTACGGGGCTTCGGGGGTGGGCGGGGAGGTGCCGCCGCCATTACCGCGCGAATCCCGCCGCATGTGGGGAGACGTGGAGGCGCTTCCTGCCCCGTGAATGGGCCCGGGACCACGCGCGCCGTGAGGCCGGGGAGGATGGTGGGGAGCGGGGACGAGGGGCACGGACGGCGGGGGCTGGTCCTCGGCCACCGATGGCGGGACGGGCTGGCGGGCACGGCCCGCGCCCGAGAGGCGATTTGGGAACCGAACACGGCGACCGGCCCCTTCCGGCGGGGCCTTGAATCTGCTCGCCTGTTGTGAGCTCACATGCTTCCATTTCCCCTGCAGACCCAGCATGGCCGCCCAAGGAGAGCCCCAAGTGCAGTTTAAGGTAAGGGAGTGCTTTGGTGGTTTGGGGGGGGTCTTTTTTTTTTTTTTCTTTTTCTTCCAGTAGAAAAATAGCACGAACGACTCTCGAGTGACAACGTGGATGGTAGGTTTGGTTTTGAAGTGCTCGTTTTAACGGTGTGGTTAATTTGTTGTAGTATTGCGTGTAACTTTCACAAAAAGATTGTGCTGCACTGTGTCCATCTGATGCTCTTTGTAGTTTTGTGTAATAAATTTTAGTGATGTTTTACCTATAAAATGATTTTTAAATTTCGTAAGTAAAGTTTGCAGCTGAAACTGCTTAGAGTGAATTAGAATAGTCTGTTTTCTGTTGTGTATTACTTGTGTAGTGAAGCAAACTTTGAAATGTTTCAGAACAGGATTTTCTGGTGTTTTGTGCGCGTGTTGGTTTTTTGTTATTTTAACAGCCAGAAGTCTTTAAGACTGCTTCGTGAAAACTTGGTACTTGTTTCTTACAATACTTAGGTAGAGTATTCCAGTTGTTAGTGGTGCAGTAGTTTGGGTCCTAGTTGTGGATGCTGTTGTTCTTTCTAATTGTAAGAGTGTGGTGGGTTTCTCTCACTGGGGTGCTTAAATTAGGTTCTTTTGTAGTTTTCAGCTACAGGAACTAGATTAATCTGATGAGAGTTACAGTATGATAGGCTTAACAAACTTGGTCCTAGTGCAGAGCTTCTTGATGGGGAATTCATCTGTTTCATTACAGCAACTTGTAGGGCTAAGGTCTTTATAGTAGTAATTAGTAGTTACCCTAAAATAGCCAACAAATGTTTCTTGACTTCTTTGCCTTTTTCTGTGAACAGCTTGTCCTTGTTGGTGATGGTGGCACCGGTAAAACAACATTTGTAAAACGTCATTTGACGGGTGAATTTGAAAAGAAGTATGTAGGTATGTCTAAAGAAACCCTCAAGATCTAATATGTTACAAGAAGTGCAATTCTTGACTTGCTAAGTGCCCTACTTTTTCTTATTACTATAGCAACACTGGGTGTTGAAGTTCATCCTCTGGTGTTCCATACCAACAGAGGCCCTATTAAATTTAACGTGTGGGATACAGCTGGCCAAGAAAAATTTGGTGGCCTGCGAGATGGCTATTACATCCAAGGTAAGATGTGTGCATCTGTGACTATGTTCTGTACCTCATACAGTTCAAGCGTTTGTTGTATTCATGTTGGCCACTCTGAAAGCTGTCACTGTGCCTTGCAGTGATGACCTGGCTTCTGGGTCTTCAAACTCTTCATGTAGATATGATAATTTCCTCTGCACTGAGTAGGAATGTTGTTAGTGGTATTAAATGAATAGTAATGGTGCGCCTTAAGCGACAGCATATTGCTGATAAAATTCAGTGGTAGAGAGATGAAAGTATGTGCTTCAGTTAGTACAAATTTCTGTGTTAGCATACTGTGCTGAGGCCAGGACCTGGAACACACAAGCTGTAAGAGTTTGGATATGACAATGAAGTTGTACGTCTCCATGCCAGAACCTGCCCGTCTTCTGAAGAACTACTGATAATGTCCCTTACTTCTACTTGGCCAAACTGTTCTGTGTATGCTCCAGTCACCTGCCTATCTTTGCAATTTTGCAAGAGGTTATTTAAGTTTGACATTGTTGCTTTTCATCGAAGTATCAGGATCAGATCAAGCCCCTGTGTTCTTAGAAGAAAAACTGTTCTGGACAAGGGCGTCCTGAGATGTGCACCACAAGCCCTCAACCTACCTGAAAGCCTCAATAGGATGTCTGAGATGTAAATAGGTGTTCCCTAATTCTGTTAAGCACTTGTGTAAATCAGAGTTGACTTTTGTAATCCCTGTATATTCTTGTGCCATGCAACACTATGTTACTCAGCGAGACAGTTGCATTGATAAAACTAGCTGATGTTTAAGATGGGGCACTAAAGAATGTGAGATGACATGGTCCTGGGCTGAGTTCTGTAGACTTGTGCATTGAGCTTGTTAACAGACTCTGGACTCTCCGAATGGTGAAGCTCAGAGGGAAAAGTTAATGCAGGTGTATAACTCTAATGTGGGATTTCTGTGGGTACTACTTCTCTCTCCCATCTTCTAAGCAAGTGCTCACTCTCCTGATGTAACTCCTGACTATTCTTCTCTTGCAGCTCAGTGTGCCATCATAATGTTCGATGTAACATCAAGAGTTACTTACAAGAATGTACCTAATTGGCACAGAGATCTGGTACGAGTATGTGAAAACATCCCTATAGTGTTGTGTGGCAACAAGGTGGATATTAAGGACAGAAAAGTCAAGGCAAAATCCATTGTCTTCCACAGGAAGAAGAATCTCCAGGTACGTTGGCGTGAGTTTGTAGGGTTCAAATTTGTTGGGTCTGACTGGTTGGGTTCTGTGCAGTAATCGTGCATTTTGCCTTTGTCACTACAGCCTATAATACTTCAGCTTTATGTGCTGTTGGCTGTTTGAACCTAACTTAGAAGTAATGATGTTAAAGGTGACCATCTTTAACCACTTTGTCTTGAGCAGAAGCAGTGATAACTTCTTAAAAGCTTGTGTGCATTTGGTTTTCACTGCTCAATCTCATCAATGACACAGAATTGAGACTAAAGTAGATTGAGTCACAGGAGGAAAGATGGATACGCTGTTGCCTTCTGGAGGTCCTATCTTTGATCAGATTGCATGGCTTTCGCCTGAAGCTGTGTGTTTCTAGACAGATCATAACTGTTTCTGATAGCACAAACAACTCATACAGTCAAAAAGATTATTAAGGTAAAAGTAGAGCTGATTATGTGCATGCTAATCTTGGTATGCCCTAAATACCAGTTAGAGGTATTTATTTTTAAAAATAATGATGTGCAATATGTACTTTCTTTGCAGTATTATGACATTTCAGCTAAGAGTAACTACAACTTTGAGAAGCCTTTCCTCTGGCTTGCTAGAAAGCTAATTGGAGATCCTAACTTGGAGTTTGTTGCCATGCCTGCTCTTGCACCACCTGAGGTTGTTATGGACCCAGCACTGGCAGCACAGTATGAGCAAGACTTACAGGTAAGAAAGAAAGGGCACAGAGGTCTAATGATTGCCTGCTGGCTAGTGTTAGCACTCTTGGGGCGAGTAACAGAAGAACAGCTCTTAAGTGTAACTTCTTTGTTCCAGATTGCTCAAACCACTGCACTGCCAGATGAAGATGATGACCTGTGAGGGATGAAGCTGGAGCCCAGCGTCAGAAGTCTAGTTTTATAGGCAACTGTCCTGTGATGTCAGTGGTGCAGCGTGTTTGCCACTTTATTATCTAGCTGAACAGAACATGTGCTTAATCTTTGGGATGCTGAAAGAGATGAATGGGCTTCGGAG
>JAVSBS010017971.1:0-18882 GCA_033124195.1 Coracias cyanogaster
TGATTCATTTTTTGAGACATAAGGAGGAACAGTATATGGAACTCTGTGAACAAGATTCAGCTGAACAGTAGGATCAAAAGACTCCTGTCAAGATAAAATCAGAGAATATACATACACATATATATAGTCTTAAGCTATTTTTCTCAATAAAATTCTGCCCATCATTTGCTTATTAGCAGTTCAAGGACATCTTACAAGTAAAGCAGTCTATCTCTCTTGTGCTCCTCTGTTGAATACTCGTTATCCTCCCTCAACTCAGGTAGAATCATCTTGCGCAGAAGTGTCCTTCTATTTGATAAATAATTTTAACATGGGAGAATCTTTGAATTGGACTTGCATTTACATGCTAGTTAAACTACATGAGCAGCAGCTGAGTAAGATTGCCTGCACTGAGGTGGCTGCAGCTGAACTGAGATAGGGTAGGTAAAGCTAATGCACTTACTACCAAGTTTCTGTAATTGTGGTACAGGAACAATTCAAAAGGAAGGTCTGACTTACTTTCCCCACAGCATCGAGTTAAACTTGCATTAGAAACCCACTGGCTCTAATATAAAACCACATCCTCCCACATAATGAGTTCAAAGACTGCAGCAGCACCTCCTCTAGCCAACTATTTTGAAAGACTAATAAAGAAATAATACAAAAACGCATGAATACACAGAACACAACAGAAGTATGCTTTTCATTGGGGGTGGGGAGGTGTAGCAGGAAAAGTCAGGTTTGCTATGAACAAAAATCTCTACTGCCAGCTTACAAAGAAATCTGCAGATGACTACATTAACATAGTTTTAGATCTACTACAGTTTTTGGGTGTCCTTTGCATCCTTAGGTTCTTCTGAGAAACTGGGGTACATGAAGGAGAACATATCTTCTCTTGACAGAGAAAATTTTAAAACTAGTAATAACCAGGATATAACATTTTACACCAATATTGGGTTCACTTAAAATACTGTAGTGGGTCTGGCTGAGCTGGTTTTCCACACAGCAGCAGTGTTTTTGTGCTGGGAACTAGAAGGGTGCTGATAACACACCCGTGTTGTGACTGCTCCTGAGCAGTGTTTGCACAGCACCAAGGCTCTGCCCAACATTCACCCCCACAGTGGGATGGGGTGGGCAAGATCTTGGGAGGGGATGCAACCAGGACAGCTGACCCAAACTGACCAAAGGGGTATTCCATACCATATGACATCAGCTCAGCTATAAAGCTAGGGAAAAGGAGGAGGAGAGGGGGACCGTTTCGTTGTCCTCCAGAGCAACCGCTACGTGTCTTGCAGCCCTGCTTCCCAGGGATTGGCCAAACACCTCCTACTGATGGAAAGTAGAGAATAAATCTTTGTTTTCCTTTGCTTCCACATGCAGATTTGCATGGCTTTTGCTTCTATTATTATTAAACAGCTTTTGGTTTCTCACCTTATTTTCCTCCCCTTTTTTTTGCTTTGCTGAGGAGGGAGAGGGGAAGAAAGGGGGGGGGGGGGGTGATAGAGCAGCTTGGTGGGCACCTGGTGCTCAGCCAAAGTTAACCCACTGCAGTCTTTTTGGCACCCAACATGGGGCACGAACCCATGACAGCAGCAGGTCTATATTAAGTGCACTATAGCTATAGCAGTTACTAAGTGGCAAGCCCCTGTGCAGGTCACGGGTTTGCTGGCTCTACTGCTTATCTCTATTTTGCCAAGCTCAGGAACATGCTCACCCAAATAATGGCTTTCTGCTTTGCCCTGCCATTGATTGCCTTACTGTGCTGGGGGAGCTATTTTTGTGGGGAGGATGAAGGAACTTGGGAACATGCTGGCACAAATAGTGACTATGTGCTTTATCCTGGTATTGGTGGCTTTACTCTGCCGGGGGAGCTATCTTGTGGAGAAGATGAGGGAATATATCTCCTTCACCCTACCAGGGACAGATGGTGTATGGTTTTATTGCACAGGCTCCTGAGATTCTCATTCATTCTTATGTGAGCTGTTTAGCAATTAATACTGTTGTCATATTGTGAGCTGTGTGGAGTTGGGTCTCATTTTTGTGTAAGAGGAGACAACTTTTGGGTGAGCCAATATTGAAATGTGCCCTGAGGAGGCCTGTCCCCATGTGGCAGGTGAGTGGAAGGATTTGGGCAGATTCCTAGGATGGCTATTGACTTCCATAGCCTGGGGCTTTACCCTAGTGCAGGCAAGCGACCCTGTCAGGTTGACACCCCACCTAATAGAAGGCTGCCTTGCCTACCCTGATGAGAATCAGCAACTTCTAGTGCTGGACTGGGGCCTTGACTGTGCCTGAACTGATGCAGTTCAATACTTTCAGAGAACTGTGGTTGAGACAAGGACCCAGACAACAACGACAACTACAGAAATTGCCCCAGTAGTAAAAAAGCAGCAGTGGACAACGAGAACAACAGGTCCAGGACTTCTTATTTCAATAGATTAATGAATTATTATTTTCTGACAGAAGACAACAAATATTTCAGACAAACAGAAGAGGCCCATTCTCCATCCAGGCTTTACAATGTTAGCAAATGTCCTCAGTTTCTTAAAGAGAAAACTAGAAGGAGGCTGTTCTTCTTAAAATTTTTGAGACTTCTGTTTATTGTTCATATTAACAAAATAACAGATAATACCAGTTCTAGATCGATAATTCAGTGATTTGTTACTGTAGATTTATGTCATGACCACCAAACACGGTAAATTTGCCTTCAAGAATGCAGCTGAATTCATAAAATAGGGAATTACTACAACCATCTTTTCTTATTGAGAAGAGATCCTGAACCCATTAGGGAACTGTATTTGACTGCTGTCCATCTTTGTTATCATGGACATTCTTTTCTTGTAGGTAATTAAGAATATTTACATAATTTTAAATTATTAACATTACTTGAAATGAAATAAGGTGCTATTGATTTGACAGGCATCAGACTTTTACCCATGCCCAGGCTCTGTAACATTTCTTATTACATTTTTCAATACATATTTGTTTTTTTTTTCCTCCATAGATGTCTAAGGATGAAATGAATGTTAATCCCAACAAGGATATTTCAAATAGTCTCTTTAACACCCTGACAGTCTGTTCCACTTTCTCTTGCCCATTCACTCTTTCTGTCTTAATTTTAAGGGAATTGGTAGTTATTCAGCCCAAGATTCTCACTGTTCATTGCTAGAAGAAGCAATTGAGCAATACCTCTAGAGATCCCTTCCAGCCTAAAACATTCTATGATTCTATAATGACTCTGATATTTTTATAGCTTTGTTTTTAATGTAAAGATAAGGTCAATTTATTGAAGATAAAAACTGACCAACTATCAAATAGAAATTGGATTCTGGAAACCAATACCACATGGAAATTGTATTTTATGAATAATTTGTATTCCATCCAGTCATCTTTAAAGTCTAAAATCTAAATACATGAATATGCGTTAATGAACTTTATTTTCAAAGGTAAATTTAATTGATAGTCAGGTTCTGATGTCTAAATCACACTGTACATTTCTCATTCCTTGCATATCTGATGACAAGGAACTCCAAAATCTACCTCAGGGATTACAGGCAAAACTGCCCACTGTCTGAGCTCAGAAGAACACTGGCATTACTCAGTGAATTCCATTGGAATGTAGAATGCAGAAATTAGAAGCACTTCAGCACTAGTACCAAAGTCTTAGTTAAAAAGAAAAAAGACAAAAAACCATCCAGAACTCAAATTTTCTCACTTTGACCTGCATTTCAAAATCCCTGCAGGAAACTGCATCACACAAAAAAAAGCAGAGTGATCAGAATGAATAATCTGGGACCATACAGGAACCAAAAGTCTCAAAAGTAATGTTTCATTGCTATTTGCTTATCTACACCTGCTGGCTAACTGGGAAAAAAAAAAAAGTTTATTTTTCTGTTCCACTAGAGAGGGATTCTTCTCCCCTCCTTGCAACAACTTCAACTTAACATAATCATTTCCATCTCCAGAGAGCAGTATCTTTTGTTTGTAATATATAGCTCTGGGAGACAGCAATTCACTGACATGTCAGAATCAGTCTGCAAAATAACAGTTCCTAAAGGTGATTCTTGCAAAACTGCCATCTAATCATAATTAGCCACCATCTAGTGTCAGTGCATCACTGAATGTCACCACATATATGGAAGTGGTAAATACAAAAATACCTGCTCTAAACAGCATCTCTGAATGACGGTTTGTACAGTCCATTGTTGCTCTTTGAACTTGCTTTTCTCTATCTCCCATCAATCACTTTTCCCTTTTAACCAATTTCCTTATTTGAAAAAATTTAAATATACAAACAATTTTAAATATAGAAATTTAAAAAATCTTATTTCCTGTTACTTTTGTGATTAAATTAATAAAACGTATTGGTTCGAGCACTTTTCCAATTCCACAGAATAAGCAGGAGCACTTAGCATCCTGACTGTGTATTTATACTTTTTTTCTTTCATTAATCTGGATTATTGAAAATAGCTGAAAAATCTGTTATAAATCACCTCTGCAGTCCTGGCTGATCTGTATTTTCAGTTCCTCAGTGTTCTTAGTCCTCGCCACTGCTCAGAAATGCTCATAAGGTAGACAACCAGATGCTACTGTGGCATTAAGACAGAGAAAAGCTTTGTCTGAGAAGGTAAAAAAAAAGAAACAAGGATATCCTTGGTATGTGTGTGATCACAGGTCATTTTCTAGGTGTTTCTACTTACATTAGGATAACAGTGATGCCAAAGGTGCAAAACCTTAAGAGTGCATTTTATGTTTACCTTTTTACCTTGAATTATTTGGTTTCACTTCCATGCTGATCTCAGGTGGCTTTATCATAAAAAGGAATTCTTGTTTTCATAGACAGGTAGATTCTATGAGATCCATTGCAGGGGTTTGTTGTTGATACACTGTTTGTATGGAGAATATGGTTATAGTATGTTATATTAAAATGTGATTTATCTCACTTTCCCTTGCATTTTGTTATGAAGAAGAGAATTGAATAGTTTATCCATCCTTCCCCTCTGGAATGATTTGTTGACACTCCAGGATGAATTCTACACACAAGCTGTCAAAGAATCATTTTACTTTGCTATGGTTCATCCATATAAATTGAACACTTAAAAGATTCTACTCACTTTGACCTGCATCTCAAAATCTCTGAAGAAAACTGCATCACACAAAAAAGCAGATTGCTCAGAGTGAATAATTTGGGACCATACAAGGAACACAAAGGCTCAGAACTTAAGTCTTGTTGCTATTTGCTTATCTGTATCTGCTAGTTCACATGCAGGCCCATTACTCCAGAAGCACTTTTCTGCCAGTTTTAATGTAAGATGCAGGCCTTAGAATCCCTCAAACTAAAACTTAAGATCAAATTGTTGTTGTATATGTGACAACTCCATCAGAACCTATGGATTAGAAAAATACCTCCTGTGAAGCAGGCTTGTATCTACAGGGATATGTGTGTGCATGTTTGTGATGGCTGTGAAGGAAGCAGCTGCCTGATGCAGAGTGATGCAGCTTCATAGAAACGTGTAAGTGTACTTAATGTAACAGATAATATGATCCTACATGTATGAGAATAAATACAGCTGTACATCATATATATTTTAATGGTCCACTGTATGGAAAATAGAGTACAGAAAGAGATTTTGAACTTGTTTATAGAACTAGTGATGCTTGAAATCTGTGTTTTTAAAATGTCCCTTGGAAATCACCAATTTGACTCAACATTTTGCAAGAACCCATTTCGACTAAATGATTCTGTAAAATCACAGGAATATATTCTGTGCAATAACAGTAAGAATTATAAGAGTAAAAAGGGAAAAAATCTATTAGCTTGGGAAAAAAAAAGTGTTCAAAATATTTTGTGTAACACAAAAAATCGTAAATTTGGCTTTCATTCCAATTCAATATGAAACAAAAAATTTAAGACCTCATTGTTTTGCATGGAATGGAATTTCATTTTTTCAATGCCTACTTATTTAGTATACTTACTTTTAACTGGCTAATATCTGACAGAATAAAAGTAAATTCCTCTTTTCTGTTCTAACTTTTCAGTGCTAAAAGAGTAAAAAGCAGTAAAAGCTTTATTTTTTTTGTCATTAAAATGAGCAAATATAATCCCAGAAGTAGTGCAGTGAATAAGAAGATGCAATTCTTAAACTGTAAGTTTTATGATTATCACATTTCTCATTATTAATATCTTTAAGGATAAGCACAGATTAAAAGACACTGAACACAGAAGAAAGCACTGAACACTAATAATTTTATGCAATTTAGTGCAATCTTATCTTTCCCCTTGGTCTCTAGAAGTAAAAAGTGTGATATCTTCAAAATCGTGCCCTTGTAATCTGCATTTTAACTAAATGATGGTTTTGGTTCACAAGACATTCTCTATTTTATCCTGAGAACAGATTATTTTCATGTTAATTAGGTTCTTAATTCATTTACTATGGAAAAGGAAGCTGTATTTTTATAGTCTTCTTTTCACTTTACTTAAGGTAGTCCTTCATTTCTCTTTTCAGACAATATGAAACAATTATAAAACCAGGAATGTGATGGTAATAAAAAGTCAAATATAAGGCAGGCGCCCGAAAAGACAGAAAAAAATGTAAATAGCTAAGTTATGAATAATAAATAGACTGAGGTAGTTTCTACATTTCTTAAAGATTTTTAGCACTTATAGTGATAGAGACATGATTCAAGTACCTGATAGTCAAACTATGACCTTACAAAGTCTTTATTCTGATACAATTTTATACAAACTTGGATATATAACTAAGTTCTTTTTTTCAACTTAACAGTGTATCAGAAACATTCTCAGAACAGCCAAAGCCTCAACAGTACTAAGGAGCTTGACATCCACATAGGTTTTGCACATCACTGGGACCTGAAAATAGTATTATTTCCATTTTGCCACGTTATGGGGCTCAGTGTAAGGTATGTGATAATAAATCATCTCTAACACAGACTAACAGGATTGATTTCCTCGTAAAAACATTTTAAATCTGTCTTAACTTTTAGGCACTGGCAGAGAAGGATATGATTGTGGACTTCTTTGTAATAGCCTAGTTGCTAGAGAATTCTTCTAGGAAGAAAGAGCAGCACCTAAATGTCCGGTTCCTCAAGTGTATTCAAACCGCATCCTTTAAAGCCCAGAACAGGGCCATAACCATCAGTGTCTAATGGAGAGGGAAGAGAAGGGTCCAGTAATGATATGAATATTTCCTTCCACTGAGGAAAGGGTTAGGTGAAAAAACAAGGAAAAAACCGAGTGTAAAATTGTTAAGTTAAACATTCTAAAACTGACCTGAAAGCAAGATCAGCTTGGTAATTGCCATTAACTACAAAAATACAAATGTAATTGCCCATGTCATGATAAGGGATTCTTTTGGTTTACATGCTTACTAAGTGCCATTCTTTCTTTCCAACTTAAGTGCACCTCTAAGATTTGTCTTAGTCCAAAGAAAAAGCTTCCTAAGTAGGAGTTTGATGAAAGTCTGGCTAAAATTGGTCCCAGTTCAATTGGTCTTCCAATCATACATAGATGATGTCCAGACTCACCAAGGTACATAAACTAGTGAGTTGTCTCACATAAATCAATGAGATTTCAGCCATTTCATAGCAAAGTGTATATTTTAGATGGTAGGGTGTTCATCCGCTGAAGAGAGGGTGAAATTCTCATCCCTTCAGTAAACAGCTAAGGTTTAGTGTAGAAAAGCTATATTCAGTTACATATTTCAGATACAACACTAGAGAATGGGCAAGGTATAAAAAAGGTAAATGTATACTTTTGTGCTCTCCATGGTGATGTTAGTGTTAGTAAACAATTTTAAGTATACTAATCCCATGGTCTCAAGGAATTCTCTTTATGAATGTAACAGAAATGCTTAAAAAGCATGATTACTCATAGCAACTAAACGCTTGTAAAAATTTGCCAGATGCTCATCTTAGCAGTTATGCTTATATATATATTAGCCATGGTAGAGATATTCTTAGTGCACATTGCTTTCTGTAATAAAGTTTTAAATGTTCCAAGATTTTCATTTTAGGAGAATGTTTTGCAATAGTATCTGGGGTTTGGGAGCTGGGGGTTAATTTGGAGGGGGATGAACTGATCCCAGACAAAAAACTAGCACAGTCTATTTACTTGCTCTGTAAGACCTGTCAATCCTGAGACAACCCCCTCACCCCATCTTTCAAATCAGTGCAAGTAAGAAGTAAGTCGGTTGAAATTAAGAGTTACAGAGTACAAAAGAGGCTTTCTAGTAGTGACCATAGGGACTGTGATTATAAGTAAGGAGATCAGAAAAAGAATTTAAAGGAATTCTACAGGGATTTTATTTTTCCCATATGGTGAAAAGATGAGTGAGAAGGATAGCTTTTGAGATCACCCAGCTGATAAAAACAAACTTGTTCTAGAAGCTCATGAAAACTGTCAACAGGAAAAAATAGGAACTTTATGACAAAGACTATCTATTTTTATTTTACCTTCCAACCATGCATGCTCTTCCTGGGCTGGAAGCTGATTGTGGTTCTGTTTTTGACCATTTTCAGTTGTGAAGACCTGTTTGATTGTTTTAAGATATGCTTTAATGCAAAACCGGGGTTCAGCTCTTTCAAAGAATTTCAGACTTTTCAGCGATCGGTAATTAATCTTGACAATTAATCATATGGGGTTTTGTGACTCTGAATGTCTATGCCTCTACACACAGAGAAGGAATATAATGTCTATTTTATGGTAATAATACGGTACATAGTGCTGCCTACAACTACACTGTATGGATAAAAGATAAATTAAAAGATAAAATATTCAAAAAATTACAAGCATTTGTCATACAGATTATTGAGTCCTGAAAACCTGAATAGTGCCAAATAATGTTCCTGTCCATGGTACTTTATACAATATTCTGATAGTGAAAAACTAGTAATCTAATTCATTGCATAGGCATAATGCTGGTATTTATGAAGGAAAGAAATCTGTGACTTTTGAGCTATTACCTCTAAATATAATTCTGGACATTTTCCAGAAAGATCATTGAAAAGCAGTTGGCCAGAGGCACTCAGGCTTGCCTACTTTCACCTGAAAAATTAGTGCGAACTCAATATTTTGTAAAAATGCTGTGCCCAGACAGAGAGCTTCCTTGCATTAATTTCTTCCTTTTTTGACAAGGAGAATCACCTCTGAGATGGAAATAAATTATTTTAGCCCCACTATGCTTTTGGTTTCATTGATCCAAGGAAAACTAACTTTAGAAAACTGCTGAGAGAAGTGTTCACTCTACCCTGGAGTAAGAGCTTGTAGAGGTGATTGAGCACTTTTCATGTTCTACAGTAATGTGCTAGATACACTTAAAGTCAGAGTACAGCTCTTCTAAAATATGTTGTTTGAATCAGTACAGTCTGTGCAGATTTAGATTTGGTGCGCTGGGTACAAATGGATGAATGAATTCTGTCACTGTGGACATATTCCGCCTTTCCTCTGCCCAAAAACTATGAAATGAGAAAGTAAATATAATTTCTCTTTACTACATGCCACAGTGGAGTCCAGTGTAACAACAGAAATCCACAGTTCAGAAGGTGGGATAGGATCATTTTGATATTAACAGTATAGGCCTACACAATTGAATAACTGAATGTTATTGCTGTTGTGAAACCAAACAGGACAGAAAACAATGTTTGGATGAGCAACTCGTAACTGATATTAGCAACCACATAAGGTTTTAAAACACGGCCTCTTCTTTTTCAAAGGAAAAACCTTCTTACAAAAGACTGCAACTTTAAAATCTGTTATTAAGACCATGTGAACAGCAGCATACTTTCAAAAGTATACAGGTGCCCTTTTCTTATCTTTTTGTTTTTGATAATTTCCTTTACGCTGCAAGCTTCCAAATGCATCAAAGAAATATAACCTGAGAAAAAAAGAATGTATTTCTCTCCCCATCTCCCAAATTCCTTTTATACCCTATTACCTTCTGTTCCATCTTTTCTTACCTCATCTCAGTATTATCTTCCTAGAATTAGAAAGTCATTGAATGAATTGGAATAAACTGTTAAAGGTAACAACAGAAGTATAACTTAACACAAAAGCAAAATGAAAATCAAAAGAGATAAGGTTTTGAAAGTTCAACTAATACCTGTACTTTGTATCATTGTTTATGAATTCATTGTGCTGTTACACTATAGAGCTTTTAGTAGCAGCTCTTGTTGCATTTATTTAAAACTTGCTTTAAAATTAATCATTCCTTCCAGTTAGTATAATAATCCACATCTTATGACACTTAATCTTAAACAAAACCAACCATGGAGTTTAAGACTCCACACTGTTGCTTTCAGGATATATTTATGAATACTGTGATGGTCTACATGTTATAAAACCGAAGTAGAAAGCTATGATAACAGAAAGTCCAAACATTAATAAGTGAAAAGGACAAACTGGTAACCAATTTGCCATCTCTGTCAGTACCATACTGTGTACAGACTCTGAAATACGGAAGGTGATCCAAAGATTATATGATTGTACATGGAATAACTCTTTAGTGTTGTAACATCATAAACCAATGCAATGGGATTGAAAATATGCAATCAACAGTTCACAGTGAACACTGGTAGATAAAGATGGTCAATTAATAATTACACTTTCTATAACCAATTGTCCTATGTTCAGTCTTACATATTTGGGTCAATACAGTGCTTAATCATAGAGGAAGTAAGCTTGAATTCAAGGTTTTTGCTTGGCTTCTCAGGACCTAGGAGTTGTTAAATTGTGGACAAAGAGAACAGAAGCACAAAAACCTTTTAAAGCTTCAACTACATCCTTTTTTGCCTTTAATCATATTTTATATCTTCATATTTCTAAGCCTGCACTTTCTTAACTTCCTTGAATCCAGTAATTTGTTCCCTGCATTTCAAGAAGTATCTTTGCAAGGTATGTATTATATTTTTCCCACCTCCATTTTATGGTATTCACCAGATATCACTAGGTATATATTTTTATGTCATGGGCCTCTTTCAGAATGTTTTCTTTATTAAAAAAAGAGTCCAATAAGTTTTAGTGATTCCTTTTATTCTTTAATAAAATTACTTTCATTGAACTATTGAAAATTATTTAAGGACTTCTGCTGGTTTTCCTGCCTCTATGCATTTAACTTTGCCATTTTTGCTAGAGGTGACTATCCCCAGACTAGACATGCTCTTCTGCTGCTTTGATGTAAAGTCTGTCAGATATCTGTAAACTGTCTCCACTATGAAAAACAATTTTGGACCGATATTTTCTTAATTTCCAAAGCACAACTTACAGATCTGATCTGTTAAGGCTGGATAATGACACAGAAGGATTTCTTCCTTTTCTACCTCAATTGATGCTGGAAGATTAAAAATGGATTTAATATACAGATAAATTTTTGTCTAGTCTGGAAATATTAGACAAATAATCTAAGTCTACAACTTTCAGCCACTGAGAGATGACAAGGCACTCCTAATATTTTTTTGTGGTTTTTGGGGTTTTTTTTTGTTGTTGCTGTTTTTTGTTTTTTTTATTGCAGTAAAGATGTTTTTACGTTTCATTTTAGAGCTCTGGTTCTGCAATAGCAAGCAGTGATGGGGATTTTCTGCAGAATACCTGCATATCCAGATAAGGAGAAATGTGGTAAAATGGGTTACGTCTTATTCCTAAATAAAATGTTTTCTTTTTAATTTCCTTTCATAGCATTTTAAACCACTAGATGCACCAGAAGGAGTAGAAGTAAGGTACCTCCAAAGCACAGTTGTTAATCTATCTGCAAAGTTTTCTTCAAGTTGTAATTTTAATGTTTGTGGTGGGTTGATGTTGGCTGGCTGCCCAGCTGCTCTCCCATCCAGCTGCTCTCACAGTCCCCCTCCTCAAAAGGACAGGGGGAGAAATTAACATGGAAAAAGCTCACAGTTTGAGATAAAAACAGGAATATCACTTACTAATTATCATCATGGACAAAACAAACTCAGTTTGATGAATACTAATTTAATTTATTGCCAATTAAAGATAAAGTTAGTAAGAAACAGACAAGAACTAAAACCCTTTCCCTCACATCCCCCACCCCTTTTCCCAGGCTCAACCTTACTGCTTCATCCCTGACTCCTCTACATCCTACCCCCAAGCAAGCAGAAGCAGAGGGATGGAGAATGGGGGGGCTGTGGTCAATCCATCTCAGCTCCTTTCTGCCGCTCCTTCCTCCTCATCTGGTGCTTCCTAAGGATTATAATGTCATTTTCATTATTACAGACATACCTAGGATTACCTTAGTACCATATTGATTGAGATCTTTTAAGAATAGTGCTACAGTCAGAATGGTAGTTCTTACAGAAAATATTTTACCCTTTCCTCCTTTGGCACTCTTTTCAAATAGCTATAAGCAGAACTGTTTTTGACTTAAACAGTTTAGATGCTGAAGCTGTGAGATTATAAGATAAAGAGTACACAATATAAAAATAAAATTAAGTATTCAATTATCTTTTGGTTCATGAACCCAGACACAAATCACCAATGCCTGCAGTCCTGAAGCTTCAATCTGTATCTGATCTTTGCAACACCACAGAATCACAGAATGGTTGTACTTGGAAGGCTTCTCTGGAGATTGTTTACTGCAACTCTTCTGCCCAAAGCAGGTTTCTCGAGTTGTGTTTTTAATAGCTCCAAGAACAGAGACTGCTAGCTTCTCTGGGTAATATGTTCCAGTGTTTCATATGCTAAGATATTTATACATACTGATGAGATCCCCCGAAGTCTTCTCTTCTCCAGGCTAGAAAGTTGCAACCTTTTCAGCCTCTCTTCAGATGACAGATGTTCCAAACACTTAACCATCTTCATGGGCCTTCTCTGGACTTGCTTGCATATGGCCATGTTTTTCTGCACTTAGCAACCCAGAATTGGACACACTGCTGGTCTCATCAGTGCTGAATAGACAGGAAGGATCAGCTCCCTCCACCTGCTTGTCACACTGCTCTTCCTAACGCAGCTCTGGATGCTGTTGGCCTATTTTAATGCAAGGACAGATTTCATGTTGGTGTCCACTGTGACCCCAAGCCCTTCTGTTCAGAGCTTCTTTCCAGGCATAGGGCTATTCCTCCTGGGTTTAGGACTTTGCATTTCCCTTAGTTGAACTTCATAAGGCTCCTGTCTGTCCATTTCTTCAGCCTGTTTATGTTCTGAACAGCAGCATAAACATGTGGCATCAACCACTCCTCCCAGTTTTGTATTGTCTGCAGACTTGCTGAGAGTGAACTATTACATCATTCCTGTTGTTAATGAAGATCATAGAATCATTTAGATTGGAAAAGTCCTTTAAGATAATTGAGTCCAATCATAAACCTAATACTGACAAGTCCACCATTAAACCATATCCATAAGTGCCATAGTTTTTCAAAATGACACATCTTTCTCTATGGGAATAAAAGATGCATCCATTTTCCTTCAGTTGTATTCTGTCTTGCTAATTAAAGCAGTGCCTTGGGGATACTGTTTTGAACTTCAGAGTCTCAGCAGGACTTGCAAGCAAGTTTAGCACTTTGAGAGAAAGTGTTAGCAAAAACCTCAGTAGCAACAGGACCGGAATCACAAGTGGCCTCAGCTGGAAAGAAGTTTGTGGCATGGTAAACCCAACATGACAGTCTGTCCTGGACTGCTTTGGAAAATATGGTGCAAAACAGGGCCTCTGGTTTCTTGGGGATTTTGGCCAGAGGAAGAATGGAAAGAGGACTCCATGCAGCACAATGTGAGGTGGTTATAGGCAGAACTGTGGGTTCTGCATGAGCTGTGCAGGAGTTCACGCTTTTCCAGAGCTTGGTAATCTCTTGGGCAAGGCTGCTGGGTCAGAAATTAGGGCTTGTGCGTGTCAGTTTCTCATTTCTACAGCAGGACCTGAATTCTGTATTCATTCTCATTCTCAATGCTTACACTAAATCATCCTTAAAAAGCACTTGAATAAGAACACTTTTTTTTTTTTTTTTTTTTTTTTATTAATAGGAGATAAGACATTACTGGTTTTACCTATTAATTTCTACTTAGATCTTAAACAGTGTTGGCCCCAGTATCAACCCATGGAGCACATCACTAGTGACAAGTCTCCAGCTGGACTTTGTGCCACTGCTTTCAACTGATTTGCAGTTGAGCCTGATTTCATTCCACCTTCTTGTCCACTTGTCTAACCTGTGCTTTATCAGGCTGTTAATGAGGGTATTATGGGAGATAGTAGCCGATTGGTCCCCAGACTTTTTCTGTAGAGAAGTGACATCTGGGTTTTCTAGTGATGAAGCTGGTTGATGACCTGAGGGATGGGTAAAGTTCTTGGTTTTACAATATTACTCTAAAGCTATTAATCTAGCACTTTCAAAATTTTGCGCATATGACAGTGACACCAAAATTAATTCAGCTGGTAGTTACATTAGTTAAAGATATTTATGATGATCTTTTATACAAATTACACCCTTACTGCAAAGCTCACGGCAGTGTAGAAGTTCATAAAAACACAATTAAAGCAGGGTAAGTGTGTATTAAAAAAAGCGACCTAATTAGAATTTTGAAAGTTTGCTTACATTTTTATATATAATATGTAATATGATCATTAAACAATTATATACAATTTATTATATAATATACTCTGTATTTTTATACATATTCATTAAAAAAAACCTCCTGTGTAAATGACAATGTAAAGACAGGTGAACAGGATATATAAATTCATAAAGAAAATCACTGTGGCTTGGGACTGTCACCCACATAATGTATTCAATCAATTACAGGATTGCTTTCTATTTCTATTTTGAAGTGCTTTCACCTGCACTACCACTGGGTAACTTGAAATTGCATGAGTAAATCTGCCAGTGTGATACATCGACCACAGCAGAGCATCCACACCAGGGTGAACCTCTCTAGGGGCCCAATCCAAAATCCAGTGCAGTCAGCAGAAGGATTCCTGATATTTTTGGATTAGACTCTTTTGAGGTACTTGGTCTGTAATATATGATGTCATGATTGTAGTGACAGAGAAGAAATGAGTTTTTCCTTTCAAATTTTTTTTTTTTTTTTTACTGTAGGTGGCATCACAAAGCATTTTTCATTGGGGGCAGGGATTGACTTAAGCAATTTTACAGCGTACACCATTTTCCACAGAGTTCCAATACCTTTACAGTAAATGAAAATTGTATTTCCCCCAACTGGTTAGACCTTTGCAAAACTCAGCACTTTCTATTTTGACACTAGTGCCAAATGTTTTATATATAGTTAAACACACAACCATGAGACTTGCTTAGTATTTTAAGTTCCTGGATTAATGTAAATAGAATAACAAATTCAAAAGCCAAACAAAAAAAAGGCCTATTAATTCCCTACAATTTTATCCTTAAACTCAACGTTGGTTATTTTAGCATATTTTTAACTAAATCTAGCCCACACTTGAGATTAACAATTGAAATGTTGTGGAGTTCTATTGCTGACTTTGTTCTTTAACTGTCTATGGAGCAGTTCTGCTTTGGCATTTCTGTATCTCATTTTTGACTAGCAATAAACTCTATTGCTATTACTGGTAGTCCACTAGATCAAACTGAAAATGATTGTTTGTGTAAGATGAAAAGTTATACTCACCAAGTGCTAACCTAGGAAATCTAGTACTTGTGAAACTTTGGCAAACTATTTTGAACAAAATAGTAACAAAAATCTACATAGAGTTGCCATGTCTTACTTTGAACTGTCTGCCCTTCCTTCAAATAAACACAAAAAATAGATCTGTCCTCCCTTTCCCCCATCTTCCTCTTCTTCCTTCCTTTGTAGGTAAATAAATATTCATAGACATTCTTCCTTAGAACATACTGTCTCTCAGACCTTCTAAAGTTTCATACTGTTAGGAAGGCTTTCATACTGAATGCATAACTCTGATCTAACCTGATGTGGTTGTCTCTTACAGGGCCCAATAGCCATTTAGATTTTTTTTTTAATTAGACTTAATGTGATCAGACTTTCTGAAGATGTAAATGGATCAATTTTGCATTAGGTAATAATGTTGTGGAACAGGGCTATGCCATGCGGTTACATTAGAAGTAAAAATTCTCAAACAGTAGCTGCTGCATAGGAAGGCCCAAGCTGTTGTTGATGACAGCTGAGATATTGCTGTGGACTCTGTTTTCTGCAATGACTGAAGGCAACTTAAACTATACAAATGTGCAGTTTGACTGATCTCCTGTTAAGGTAGTACAATTAAAACTTCTTTTAAAAATCAGCCAAAATACTCATCATAACTCAGCTAAATTGCTGGTCATAATGCTGTTGTTAACCAGTGAAAAATCTACAGAAAAACAACACAACATATGAACATACAAAATGGGATGCCTATTGCTTTTAACTTCATTCCCCAAGGCTAAAGGACTAATATAATGAAAAAAATAATCGAATTCTTATCATATTTGATAAAACAAATTGTTGTTTCCTGATGATTTTTCTAGCATTCCTGATCTTGCTTGATGTTTTGGGGTTTTTTTGGTTTTGTTTTTTAAAAGAGAGTATAAAATGTAAATGCTTTAATATCAGTTTTCTTTGAAGATCTTTTAACTTCCTTTTCCTCAAAATCTTTGCTTCTGCCAAATGGCTATCACTACTAGTTTTCCAAAAGCCACCTTTAATGTTGCTTTACTATGCATCTTGATTTATTTAATTTTTGCATTAACAGCAACAACCTTGGATTAAGTGTATTATTTTATGCTTTTTATGTTCCAGATCAACTTGTTTTCTGTACATGTCCTGGCAGAAGCAGAAACATTAGATGTGTCTGCCAAGGAGTTAATAAGATTTGAGTTCCACTTTTAAGTGGTTCTAATGATTTGACACTTTGATACTTAGAGGATTGTCTAGTACAAAGCAAATTTTTACTAATTATTACTTTGAAGCTTCATTAGATTCACTAATTCACTGCTGTGATATGGAGGAATTTTTTCAGGTGTTAATTTCGTTTTGGATCTTGTCTCATTTAGTCACATAGTCAAACTGCATTTTAGAAGACTGCACTTTCTGAATGAACAACAAAAAAAAAGGGGACATAAATCAACATAAATAGCAAGAGTAGTAAGAAATTTTGCACACACAAGTATAGTTCAACATTCCAATGTTATTTCAAAGTAAAATATGTGAAAATGAAAAAAAAAAGTTAGTGCGAGGTGTTAACAAAAGTAATTCATTAAAATAAGGAATTTGTGAAAAATTTTGATTCACTTATCCTTATTTTTAAACAGGTAGCTATGAATCAGCGAAATTCCTTCTGAAGTTTCTTTCTATTTAAGAGTACAACTTAGAAACTACATGCATACTTTTTTTTTTTTTTTACAAGAAACCCAGGTTCTTCATGCTGTAATTATTTTAATGAAGATTTTTCCATTACTACCTGGCTTGCATTTTTGTTTTTAATTTTAGTAGTGAGTCTTTGAACAGCATCATGGATTTAGGCCAGCTCAAGCTATTATACACAAAAAGCTTCTTATGAGCTGTATATGTAGACCTAAGGGTTTAGTGTTTATCTCTTTTTAACAGCCTAATAAAAAATACAGCAAATTTATTATCATTAGTCCAGTTACAATAATTATAACACTTGTATAAGTTCAAAGGTCTCATACCAGCTAACTCTGTCATACTAAAAATCTTTCTAGTATTTACTCCTTTTCTCTGGTGTTATGCTAACTCCTTTTGGGTTCAAAAGTCTACAGTGTCTGTCTTCCTCAAGCAGAAAGGTGGAATTAATGCGAGTCATCAGCTTTCCAGTCCCTTCAACAAGATGAGTTCATTGCCTGTCGTGCCAGTTGGGAGTTATTTTTATACTTTTTGTACCAAAGTCTGCTTTCAGTTCATTACTTCTCAGTCAAAGTTTGAGAGCTACACTGCAGCCTTTTCCAGCCCCTACTCACAGAACAGACTACTGTTCATTACAAAATAACTCACTAAGTTTCTTAGCTCTTAAACATGTGTGATATCCACAAAATTAAGCTGAAAAAGATCAGGCAGTAGTGCCTTGACCCTTAGATTGTTGTTATCACAGCTAACACCAGCTCATGGCAGGACAAGTGCAGTTGAGTCTCAATACCCTTCACTTTCAGGTTAATATAAAGCCTATGGACTAGTAGCAGTTACAGCAAAAATCATATTTATTTCAGATACAAAGTGGATGTTGAAATCATGCCTTCAATCTAAGATAATATAAAACATATCCTTAGGGAAAAGCAAAATTTATTCAGAAATGCACACATTTGCACAGTACACCAGATAATAATTAATTAGAAGAAATAGAGCAGTTCATCCTGTCACAGCTAACCAATAATGTTGTTTTAAATGTTTTCAATCAAAAATACATCAAAAAAATAGCCATTAGTAAACATAAAACCACATCAGAACAAATAGAATACTGTAGTAGAAAATGCACTAAATAGAAAAAATAAAAAATATAAAGAAAAAACTCTTTTGATGACACTTGAGAAGCTATTAGAAGTGAAAGAAAATTGTATTGTCTTTTATCTGTAGTTTCTAGTAAAGTTAATTAACTTTTGTTTTACTCAAGAAAAGTTATTGCTATCTTTGACTCTATAGAAGCTTATGTTGGTCTCTGCACCTAGTCTCACAGGAGTTCACAGCTTCTTCTCAGAGAAGTCTTTGCCGGACTTACGACTTATCTTCAGCCAAGGAGCCAATACCTTATTATTTACAATAGAAGGATTTTGTGTGTATATATCTGTAGTGGGTCTGGCTGTGCTGGTTTTCCACATAGCAGCAGTGTTGGGGGTTTTTTTTGTGCTGGGAGCTAGAAGGAGGTTGATAACACCCCCGTGTTGTGACTACTGCTGAGCAGTGCTCGTACAGCACCAAGGCTCTTCCCAACATTCACCCCCACAGTGGGATGGGGTGGGCAAGATCTT